>PVHY01004138.1:0-98081 GCA_004024945.1 Uropsilus gracilis
ATTATAAATGATCTCTTCTGCCTCAGTTTGCAGCTTTGCTGTGGGGCCAATGCTCCCAGTCTTTGACTTTCCTTTTCTCTCCTTTAATGTGGAGAGGGGTGCCTTGCTCTCCTAGAAGGCATCTCTGAAATGAGGTCTTGTGTCTTCCAGACTTAGGGAGCATGTAGGTGTGCTTCATGATATTGTGTTTCTATAGATGTTTCTCCTGTCTTGCTTGGATTGGTTCTTTTGATTGTCCATCTGCTGTGTCCAGCTCAGGCTCATGGACTGGATTTTTACCTGGCCCCTCACCGATTTTATGATGGGATCTGTGTTATAGATGTTCTTGTTCCTCCTGAAGATTAGCTGGAGAGTGATGAAATGGAGGGGGCACACCCCTTCTTGCCAGCCCATGCACTGGTACTTCCCTGTGTGGGGGTGTGGCCCAGATGTCCATGTGTGTGCCAACCCAATCCTTCCTTGGACTGGGGCTTGGGGGTAAAGCCACGGCCAATTTGGGCTGTAGATGGCTACCATGCAACAACCATCCACTGATGAATGGGGCTACAACCCAGGGGTTTTCTCTGCCTTTGCTCCCTGCTGGATAGGGGTGAAAGGGTGGGAGCTCCGGACTACATGGAAGGCTCTGGGCCAACCCAGCTACCCACACCCCCACAGTAGCTGGCCTGCATATCCCTGTGCCCTCTGGATGAGAGAATGTTACCTGCCTGGGTCTCCCTTCCAGGTGCGGCTGATTTCATTTTCTTGACTGTGCAATGCCAGTGTGTACACATATCAGTGTCATTTTCCTCAGGGTTTAGCTCAGCAAAGAGATGTTGTACTTCACTTGGAAAAACAAAACAAAAAGGAAGTAGAACCATATTTTCCCCTGAAATAAAACAATTGAATAATTGTATAGTATGTCAAATAAATAATAATTTAACAAATGGATTTGAAGACCACCATATCACACATATTCCTCTTTAAGCCATTATTTTCAGGGCAGGGAACAGAAATAATCTCTTTGAAAAAGTTGTTGGAAGAAAAACCATGGTCCATGATGTAGATGTTCTGAGAGATTTGTTGCTGAAATAAGATAGAACCAACCCTTAAGGGAAGAAATTGTTGACTGGGCAGTGTTGTAGAACCCTCTGGGAGATGAAGAAAATTAGGACAGGACAGCTTGCCAAGCAGAAAGAGTCTGTTTGTAGGGAAAGTATACCTAGGTACACGGAAGGAGTTTTGCTATTGAATGTGATACATGAAGGGAAGGAGAGGGAGATTTGAAGGTCAGATGAGGTTTTATGTGTCTTTGTTTGCTTTGAGGGTAATATGACTATGTTTGTTTTCTAGGAGAGAGAGTCAGGGGGAGTAAGCATGAAGTAAAATTCTTAAAAATAAGAGGTAGAATACCATGAATCTAATTTGATAACAAATTAGATTCTACATTGAATTGAACTCATTTTAAAAATACACTTAAAATGTCACAAAAAGAGAACATTACTTTCAAAGCTATTATAAGCTAATGCCATCCATACACAAAAGCCCCAGGAGTGAACTGTCTTTGAAATATGAACATGTATGCTCATAAAAAATATCACTACGCTAAGTATGTTGGTATTTTCTTCCAGGATACTCAAAAGAGCCTTGATCTTATTGTCCATTTGTGTTTTAAAGTCTTATTAAAACCTTCTACTTTCTGCCTAATTTCATTTTGAGTTGCTTGAATGCTGTTAAGCATGTAGATGTTTTTAAAATCAAAGCCAGTATGAAACTCAAAGCCAATGGTATCATGACAATGAATGTTTCAGTCACTGTAGGAGCTGAGGTCATAGTCAGGTTAGGGGAGGTATTTGCACAAGCAGCCTTAACCTTATTTGAACTACTAAAACCCACACTATCTGTGATTTAAACTGAGCAGGATGATTACAGAATACAACTTTATAATATGTCTGACAAATTGTAAACAAAGAGGGTACCTAAGTTTGCCATTGCATGCTTCACTTGTTAGCTCTTCTCCTTACTTATTTAGAGAATATGATGCACTCAGGTGTAGTTAAAACAATTAAATGAATATTGTAAAACATCAGGAAAATCTGGGGTTAATCATTATGTTACCAGAAATGACTGACCATTTGTTGTATTGAATCATTTCTTTTATATCATGAAATCAACAGAAGTAACATGTGATATATTAGATAAGAATAGTCTATAAGCAACCATTTCATAAAGAGTGGTAAAGCAGATTATTGACAAGGGATTCCCTTTGGAGAAAACAGATTCATTTTCATGATCAATATCATCAACCTGAGTTGGATGAACTTTTCATTCATAGGGTTGTGAAGTTTAAGAGAAGACATACAAATGATTCAAGGTGTTTGTCTTCTCAGTAGTTTCCAGGAAAACCACAAAACAAATGGGAAGAGTTCTTATGTGGCTCTTGATTGCAAATACAGTTGAGCTGTCCTGAATTAAGGACAGAAGTCTGAGGGGGGGTTAAGATCACCCTCATCTCCATGATGTCTTGAATCATCATGAGCAGTAAAATGAGTAATATCATTAACATACAGAAAAACAAAATTGAAACCCTAAATAAGAAGCTGCAGGAGATGCAATGCATAAGAGGAGCAACAGAAGAGCTCAAAAATGCAGGGAAGAGACAGGAAAGCAGATTAGAAGAAATAGAAGAAAGAATCAGCACACTAGAGGATACAGAAGTAGAGAGAACAAAGAAAGAGAAAGAGAGAGAAAAGCAGAGTAAGAAAGGAGAAGAAAAAATCAGATATCTGTCAGATACCCTAAAGAAAACAAATATAAGAGTAATTGAAATACCAGAAGGGGGACTGAGTTGCTTGGGGGGCTGGCAAGGCTCACCTGGAGGTTAACAGCTCCTACCCCAAAGCCCAGGGGGTGGGCTGAGGCTCATGTGGACTAAAGTGTCACCTGCATGGGAACTCCAACTCTGCTGAGAGGAGCAGCTACCCCACCAGCACCTGGGGGAGGAGTTCATACAAGACAGGTGAGGCTATCCTACTGAGAGCAGCCTGAGGCATCTCCGGGTGTCACAGCAATGGCCTATGAGACAGAGGAGCTCTGCAATTTGCAACTGAGTGGACCCTGGCCATTCACAATAGCTTGGACTGAGTCAGTTGGGGGGCTGGCAAGACTCACCTGGAGGTTAACAGCTCCCACCCCAAAGCCCAAAAGTGCTGATGCCACTACGTGGCACCGGCGCAAACTCAGAAAACAAGGACACTCACTACCAAAAGCACATAGGCAGAGTTAACCACAACTATATAGGCTTCAACATGCCTAATACTAGAGCAGTAGTCACCCAATACATAGAGAAGATCCAAAAGGAAAACACAGGAAGGAGGAAGAACACAAACACTCAAGCAAGCCCTAAGAAAAATAACTCACCAGCTAAGGATAAACAATTTGAGAAAACCAACATGGATGACATGGAAGAAATGCTCCATATGTCAGACAAAGAATTCAGAATCAATGTGATAAAAGCACTCAAAGAGGCCAAGGAAGGGGAAAAAAAAGGGAAAGCAAAAGGGTAAAAGCTCTCAATGAATTAAGAGAAGTAGTAGAAAAATATAAAAAAGAATGCAGCAAAATGAGCAATATCATCAACAAACAGAAAAACGAAATTGAAACCCTAAATAATAAACTGCAGGAGATGAAATGCATAAGAGGAACAACAGATGAACTCAAAAATACAGGGAAGAATCAGGAGAGCAGATTAGAAGAAATTGAAGAAAGAATCAGCACACTAGAGGATATAGAAGTAGAGAGAGAATGAAGAAAGAGAGAGAGAAAAGCAGAGTAAGAAAACAGTAGAAAAGATCAGAGATCTGTCAGATACCCTAAAGAAAACAAATATAAGAGTAATTGGAATACCAGAAGGTGAAGAGAAAGACATAGGATCTGAAAGGCTCTTCAATGAAATAATGGAGGAAACTTTCCCAAACCCGAAGAAAGAAATGAAATTAGACATACAAGAAGCAAAAAGGACACAAAACTACTTTAATGAAAGAACACAGCAAGACACATCATAGTAAAACTTACAAAAGCTAAAGAGAAAATTATGAGAATAACAAGAGAGAGGAAACAGATAACATACAAAGAAAAACCAATCAGACTGACTTCAGATTTCTCAGAAGAGACACTCTAAGTAAGGAGAGACTGGCGTCACATCTTTAAAACACTCCAAGACAAAAACTGCCAACCAAGAATACTCTACCCAGCAAAGCTGTCCTTCCTTTATGAAGGAAAAACCAGAATTTTCTCAAACAAACAAAGCCTACAGAAATTTGCTACCACCAAACCACCTCTCCAAGAACTCCTGAAAGAAGCCCTAAGATCGAAACCTGCAGAAGAATAAAAAGAATGAACAATAAAAAGAAAAGAAAAAACAAACTAAAACAGGACCCCATATGACCACCAGGAACCAATTTTTAGACCCTCAAACATCAATAATTACTCTAAATGTCAATGGACTAAACTCATCAATCAAAAGACACAGAGTTGCAGACTGGATTAAAAGACAACCCAACATTCTGCTGCCTCCAAGAAACACATCTGATCTCAAAAGACAAGCATAGATTGAAGGTAAAAGGATGGAAAACAATTCAACAAGCAAATGCCCCCCACAAAAGGCAGGAGTAGCCATCCTTATAGCAGACAAAGCAGATTTCAAAATAAAAAAAGTAACAAAGGACAAAGATGGCCGCTACCTAATGGTTCAAGGGTCAACAAACCAAAAAGATGTAACAATTATCAACATATACTCACCAAATGAGGGAGCACCAAGATTTATAAGACAGCTACTAAGAGAGCTGAAAACAAATATAGATGAAAACACATAAAAGTAGGAGACTTCAACATCCCACTCTCAACAAAGGACAGATAAAAAAACAAAAACTACACAAGGACACAAAAGCCTTAAAAGAAGACCTAGACAAAACGGGCCTAATAGATAGCTACAGGATGCTGCACCCACAAGGAACAGAATACACCTTCTTCTCAAATGCACATGGATCATTTTATAAAATTGACCGCATACTAGGTCACAAGGCAAACATGAATAAATACACAAAGATTAAAATAATACCAACTTTTTTTTCAGACCATAAGGGCACCAAACTAGAAATCAACAATGAAAAGGAAACAAGAAGAACACTTAACACTTGTCAACTGAACAACATGCTTCTAAAGGAAAAATGGGTAACTGAAGAAATCAAGGAAGAAATTAAAACTTTGAAACAAATGACAAAGAAGACACAGCATTCCAAAATGTCTGGGATGCAGCGAAAGTGTATCTAAGAGGAAGGTTCATAGCAATACAGGCCCATATCAAAAACCAAGAAAATCATCAAAAAAACAACCTAATCTACCAAGTTGAAAAATTAGAGAAAGAGCAACAGAAAAACCCAAAATCCAGCAGAAGACAAGAAATAACTAATATAAAATAAGAAATTAATAATCTAGAAGTCAAAAAGACTATCCAAAAGATTAACAAAACCAAAAGCTGGTTCTTTGAAAAAATAAATAAAATTGATAAGCCCCTTGCAAAGCTCACAAAGGAAAGAAGATAGAAAATCCTAGTAAACAGAATCACAAATGAAAGAGGAGAAATTACAACAGACACAAAAGAAATCCAAAAGATAATAAGAGATTACTATGAACAACTATATGGAAATAAATACAGCAACCTGGATGAGATGGATAGATTCTTAGAAAGATACAGCTCTCCAAAATTAAACAAAGAAGATATAGAGAACCTAAATAAACCAATCACAAGCAGCGAAATTGAAGCAGTCATCATAACTCTACCTAAAAACAAGAGTCTAGGACCTGATGGCTTTACAAATGAATTCTACCAGACATTTAAAGATGAAATAATGCCTGCACTATTAAAGCTTTTCCAAAAAATTGAGAAAGAAAGAATACTGCCAAACACATTCTATGAAGCAAACATCACACTCATACCAAAACCAAATAAGGACAGCACCAAGAAAGAAAACTATAGACCAATTCCCTTAATGAACACAGATGCAAAAATTTTAAACAAAATCCTGGCAAACCAAATCCAACGATGCATTAAAAGCATCACTCACCACGACCAAGTGGGATTTATCCCAGTGGCACAAGGATGGTTCAACATCCAGAAATCAATTAACATAATCCACCACATCAACAAAGAGAAAAACAAAAACCACATGATCATATCAATAGACGCAGAGAAAGCATTTGACAAAGTCCAACTTCCATTCATGATAAAAGCCCTTGAAAAATTAGGGATTAAAGGAATTTACCTCAACATAATAAAAGCCAACTATGACAAATCTATGCAAATATCATCCTAAATGGGGAAAAACTAAAATCATTCCAGTTGAGATCTGGAACCAGGCAAAGATGCCCACTCTCCCCACTACACTTTAACATTGTACTGGAAGTTCTAGATAGGGCAATAAGGCAAAGTAAGACATAAAAGGGATACAACTAGGTAAAGAGGAACTGAAGTTATCATTATATGGTGATGACATGATTCTCTATATAGAAAACTCCAAAAAATCCACAGAAAGATTGCTTGAAATAATAAACCAGTTCAGTAAGGTAGCTGAATACAAAATCAACACAGAGAAGTCAGTGCCTTTCCTATATGCAAAAAGACAAATAGAAGAAGAAATCAGAAATCTCATCCCATTTATCATCACACTAAAAAAAATTAAATACTTGGGAACAAACCTAACAAAAAACATGAAGGAATTATACAAAGAAAATTTTAGACTGCTCCTAAAAGAAATAGAA
Organism: Uropsilus gracilis; assembly: GCA_004024945.1. Classification (NCBI taxonomy): domain Eukaryota; kingdom Metazoa; phylum Chordata; class Mammalia; order Eulipotyphla; family Talpidae; genus Uropsilus; species Uropsilus gracilis. The sequence goes on from PVHY01004138.1 coordinate 6,799, forward strand.
GAAGACATAAGGACATTCCCTGTTCATGGAATGGAAGAATTAATATTATCAAAATGGCCATCCTACCAAAGGCAGGCTACAGATTCAGTGCAATTCCAATAAAAATCCCAATGACATTTTTTAAAGAGATAGAACAAAAATTACTGAAATTCATATGGAATAACAAAAGACCTCGAATATCAAAAAGTCTCCTGAGCAGGAAAAAAAGAAAATGGATGTTATTACAATTCCAAACTTCAAACTATACTACAAAGCCATAATTAAAACAGCATGGTATTGGTGCAAAAACAGACAGTCAGACCAATGGAACAGAATTGAGTGCCCTGAAATAAAACCACACATATATAGTCAACTAATATTTGACAAAGTAGTGAAAAACTTACCTTGAAACAAAGATAGCCTCTTCAATAAATGGTGCTGGGAAAATTGGACTAAGACATGCAAAAAAAATGAACCAGACAACTCCCTTACTCCATGTACAAAAATCAACTCAAAATGGATAAAAGACTTAAAGGTCAGACCTGAAACCATAGCATACAAAGAGGAAAACTTGAGCAAAACTCTCCATGAATTAAAATTCAGAAATCCCTTTCTGGAAACATCTACAGATGGCAAAAAAATGAAGGAAAATATAAACAGATGGGACTACATCAAACTAAAAAGCTTCTGTACAGCAAAAGAGACAACAGAAAAAATTAAAAGATGCCCAACTGAATGGGAAAAAATTTTTGCCCTCCCCAAGTGTGACAAGGGTTTAGTAACGAAGATCCACAAGGAACTCACACAACTAAACAAAAGCAAAAGAAGCCCAATCAAAAAATGGGGCAAAGAACTAAGAAGACACTTCTCCAAAGAGGAAATACAAATGGCCAACAGACACATGAAAAATTGCTCAACATCACTAGCAATAAGAAAATGCAAATCAAAACCACAATGAGATACCACCTTACACTAGTAAGAATGGCCCACATCCAAAGAATGGGCAACAAGAATTGCTGGCGAGGATGTGGAAAGAAAGGAACACTACTACACTGCTGGTGGGAATGTAAACTGGTCAAACCACTATGGAAAGCTGTGTGGAGGACCCTCAAGTCAAGGAAAATGGAACTACCATTTGACCCAGCAATTGCTCTCTTGGGAATATACCCACAAGAGACCTCAATGTGGGTAAAAGGGGTCACCTGTGCTTGGATGTTTACTGCAGCACAATTTATAATTGCAAGGACATAGATGCAATCTCAATGCCCCAAAATAGATGACTGGATGAAAAAAATGTGGTATATATACACTATGGAATATTACCCATCAATTCAAAATGACAAATTCTGAGTCTTTAACATGGATGTATTTAGAAGAAATCATATTAGCAGACAAGTCAAAAAGAAAAAGAAGCCAAATGGTTTCACTAATATATGGGATATAGTGAAAAATAAACAAAAGCCTTGAGGAAAAGTTAAAACAAGCTAAGCACCAAACTGAAGCACACAACTTTGAGCAGGAGGGAAAGGGGGGAATGGAGGAGAGGGTGTGGTGGGTTAAATCCCTGGGATTACAATGTTTTGAAATGTATTTATAAATAAAAGAAAAATGGTTCCATAAGAGGAGACTAACACATCTCTCCACAGATGTGTCTTGCATATAAACCCTGTTCTTCTTGTCTTCTCCGTCTTAGTAAAGGTGCACCCAGAGTCACCACTGACTTCTGAGCCTGTGTGGTCCTATAGTTACCTGGAATTGTATGTTCTGTTCTGGAAATCAAAGACCAGGATTTTATGCAAATCATTATCATCTCTCAGCATGTGGTCCATGCATGCACCCTGTGAAAGGTTCCAAATTGTAAGTCCCAGATATGTTTTGATCAAGTCCATTTATCCTAAAACTGAAACTACTTCAGAGGTATATTGGTTTAAATTTTCCTGCCCATCTGAACCCTCCTGGCAGATAAGAAGAGAAAAGAGAAATGATGGAACCTGAATTGAGGGGCATTAGTTTCAATATTTTATCTGTATAGGAGACCAAGTAATAACTGGCAAGTGCCTCCCTTTTTCTGCTGAGGTTCAGATAAGGTCCTGTCCATTAACAATGAAGTGGTCACTTTTCTGTTACTTTGAGTAATAAAAATTTTCCCTAAGCACTTGTCACAGGAGAATTGATAATATCAGACTGCTCAAAAGACTTAACAAATTATTTCACAAAGGAGGACACCCTGGGATGTTACAAAAGCTTAAATATGCACTATCAAACCAGCATTTGAATTCCATGTCCAAACTATGAACCAGAATTCCTTTTGGATGCTGTCACCTTGTATGGATACATTCTAAACTTGTATCTGCTATTTGTCATACAGTGATTCAGACTCTTGGATTCTCATTTACTTGAACACAATTCTATTAATTCTTAGGTCAAAACATTGAATTTTATTTTCACTTCTATGTTAGTATAAACTTCCTAGCATTGTCAATGTCTTTTAAAAGGAAATATGATATATGGTTTATGTCATATTTCTCCTAATTGACTTAGTATGTATGAAAAATTAACACAAAGCCCAGTAGCAATTTAATGATAAAAAATCATCATTTAAGGAAGAGGGCTTCTGTACAAGAGGACTGGACATAAAGTGGTATGAGAATCACTCTGGAAGGAGAGAACTTTGCTTATCATATAGGGAACAAAATACTGTATCTTCCTGTTATCAGGCAGAAAACCATCCAAATTTCTCATATGTAGAATGGGCTGAATTTCAAATATATAGACAAGGAAAAGGGGTATAGAACTTAACCCCAAATTACTCATTAGGTATTGAGAAGGAACCAGGCATTAGAAATCCTGAGGAGTTGACCTAACTCAACCCATAGTAGATATGCCTCTATCTAGAGAATTCAACAATTCCAGATAATGAAGTCAATTCAGCTCATGTCATGACCTCTCTGATGTTTTATTTTAAATGTGCCATTTCTAAAGCTCACAAAATTCCAGTCTGCATGTCCCTACCAACATTATTCTTAAAAAACCAAGAAATAGAAGCAACCCAAATGTTCACTGCCAGATGAAGGGTAAATAAAATATGGCTTATACATTCAGTAGGTTGAAAAACAAAAAAGCCAAACAAGTGAATTATATAGGTCTAATTGGCTTTATTTAAGGACCTATTTATGGGGCATCAGCCCATCTAGCAAGTAGAAAGTTGCTTAAAAAGGCTGTATAAAATATCAGGTTTTATAGTTAGAAAGATGACAAGGTAATGGAAGATGAAATTATTTCATGTTTACTAACCCTGGTCTTGGAAAATGGAGAAAGGCTTTGCGACAGATTATTTCATTTTCTTTTGGAGAATGAAAAATATTAGTGTTGAGCAGAAAATTCTACACTGACCACACAAGGTTTTGTTTCTCAGCGAGGTTGAAACTGGTTAAACCAGTTACTTAAAGTTCTGCTGAAAGCATAGCATAAATGCCACTAGTTGGTGATTGCTTTATTTTTCTTGATAAATGGGATATTAGCAGCTGCTAAATGAAAGAAATTTCTGACAGACTGCATGAGTAGTCTGATAGTTCACGAATGAACTTTGATGATATTATGTTAATGAAGTTAGTCAGTCACAAAAGGACAAATATTATGTTTTTTATTCACACGACTTATCTAGACCACTCAAACCCAGAGAAAGAAAGTAGAATGATGATGGCTAAGAGCTGGAGAGAGGAGAAAGGGAAAATATTTAATGGGGACAGAGACTGATTTTTTGCAAGAAAAGATTCTGGAGTTGGATGGTGGTGGTAACAGAAGACAATGTGAATATATTTAATTTACTGCACTACACAGCTAAAACTGTTTAAGATGGATGGTTTATATTATATATAAACAAAATTAAAGAAACAAAACATTAAAATGTAAGCAAGTCTTCACCTTATCCTTTTGTTACGGAATCTCTGCTAATTTAGTGATACAGTGTTCTGTGGGATAGGGCTTTATTCATTATTCTGCTTTTGAACCTCTCACTTCCAAGTGCCTTCTGCCTGAAATGCCAAACTTCATGTTTGTTTCCTTCTTCCTCATTGGTCACGGTGATTATGTATTCTAACCCTAACTGCTCTTCTTTTCACTCTCAGAATGCCTGATGATCACTTAGCAATTTGTGTGATTGTGCTTTGATACAAAGTCATGATCAGAGCCTTGGAAATAATCTGAGAAATCATCCTGCCAATTTATCCCATCTTTCAAAGATGAGAACAGTCATTTTCACCATACACTTATCAAGTGTTATTTGGACCTAATAGTCATTTTATTGTTTTTTGAAAATTTCATCAAACAAAGAAGATGTTAGTGTAGCTACATAGATTTTAAGTAGATTCTTATGCTTTCTTCTTTGTATTAGATTGATGAGAAAGAGATATCTTGAAACATTGCAAATGTGGCCTAAAAAAATCTTATGAATGATTTTTGATACAATACATGGATGGCCAGCTTAAATCGTATATATGATCTTTACTGGGAAGCTTTTTTGAAAAAAAAAAGAGTTAATTCAAAGTGGCATCTTGAAGAGGTTAAATGACATGCAAAAAAAAATGGTCTAAGACAACTTCCTCACATCTTGTACAAAAACCAACTCAAAATGGATAAAAGATTTTGGCCTAAGACCTGAAACCATAAAATATATAGAGGAAAACTTAAGCAAAACCCACCATCAATTACCCTTCAGAAATCCATTTCAGGATACATTTTCAGCTGACAAAAAAATGAAGGAAAACATAAACAGCTGTAACTACATCAAACTAAAAAGCTTCCACACAGCAAAAGAAACAATAAACAAAACAAAAAGAAACCCAGCCAAATGGGAGAAAATTTTTGCCCTCCATACAATTGAGAAGGGTCAGATAACAAAGACACATGAAGAACTCACACAACTTAACAAAAACAAAGCAGAAATCCCAGTTAAAAAATGGGGAGAACTAAAAAGACATTTCTCCAATGAGGAAATACAGACGGTCAATAGGCATATTAAAGAATGTTCTATATCTCTAATAATCAGAGAAATGCAAATCGAAACCACACCAATGCCATCTTTTACCAGTAGGAATGACCCATGTAAAAAAATGTACCAGTGTTGGCATGGACATGGAGAAAAAGAAACACTCTTATACTGCTCGTGGAAGTGCTGGCTGGTTCAGCTAATGTGGAAGGTTGTGTAGAGAACCCTCAAAAAACTGAAAGTAGAACTACCATTTGACCCAGCAATCACACAACTGGGAATCTATCCAAAGGATACAAAAACACTCATTCATAAGGACAACTGCATTTGCATGTTTATTGCACCACTGTTTACAATTACCAAGTTATGGAAACAACCCAAATGCCCTAAAATTGATGAATGGCTGAAAAAGACATGGTATATTTACACAATGGAATATTATGCATTAATCAAAGAAGACAAACATATGTCATTTGCAGCAACATGGATGGAGCGTGAAGGGATCATGTTAGCGGAAATTAGAAAGAAAAAGAGAACTATGGGATGGTCTCACTTATATGAGGGATTTAGAGAAAACAAACAAACAGACAAGAAAAATTTAAAACAGAACTGAAGCATAGATCAAGTAAGGAGGAGGTGAATAAAATCGGGGGAGAGGGAGGGCCCAAGTGATAAAGAAGGTGGTGATGCTTAGAAGTTAGAGAGAGACACAAGAGGTATGCTGAAGATAAATAGAATGATTGGACAAAGGTGGAGAAAGGGAAGAGGTAGGAGTCATATGGAAATTATAAACACAGAGTGATTCCCATTTAATGGTATGAGTAGGGTCAATGAGAAATGAAACTGGAAATGTAGAGAGAACCACTAGTGCGACATTAAAACTGCACTAAGAAATTTGGTTCTGTCAACATTTTTCAACATATGGTTCATAAACTGAATCACTCCATCTGTCTTATTCAATCTGTATTTGTGGAGATGGAAGTTCTCAGGCTTGGCCTTAGAATCGTATCGATAAAAATTGTTGCAATTTTTGTTAAGAATCAGAATTTTGATTAATTCCCCAAGTATTCACCAAGAAAAGGATAATTAGAAAAATGGATAAATAGGAAAATTATTGAAAAAAATTTATTTCATCTTGTCTGCATCTCTCTAGATGCAGCACCTGTTTCCACAGCTTGCAGAGGTATGGAAAGGATTCAGATTGGGGAGAGAAGAGCATGTGTGAAATGGAGATTCAGCATTCCAAAGAAATTTTGGCTTGCAATTGGAAATGGAAATTTTAAAGCCTTGTTTTACTTAGGACTTTTGCAAGAATTTCCTTCCACATTTGCAAGAAAAACTTTGCTACAAGTAAAACAATTGCTAAGTCATTCATATAGACTGGGAGCTCAGGTGTTTAGTGGATGCGGAGAATTTCTAACTCTTTTTTCTTCTCATTTCACGAAAAAATTATAAAATTTATAGGTTAGGAATTTTAAATCAAGTTTAATTAATCCTTTTCCTTGCAAGAGATAAAACATTCTCTTAAAAGGAAAATAGCAGAACCTAGCAGAGGAAGAAGAAACTCACATTTTTGTTGTTTTTTTGTGGGGTGCTTTCTTGTCTGAGAGAAACAGGTGAGCAATAGCATGCACAGAGGACAAGAAGAGCAAATGGTAGCAAGGACTCTCAGTGTCCCCATGCAGGGATTTGAACTCCTTGTATTCACGGTAGAAAACCCTTTAATGTTTAATGTGTCATGCTGTGAGTCGAAATTTTGGAACTTTTTAAAAATGTAAACTGAAGAAAGATGCGACTAATTGTAAGGTGGTTACAATGACCTAAAAGAGGGAGTAGATTTTAAGCAAGTGCTGAATTAGACAGGCAGGTTGGGAACCAGGTCAGTAGGAACAGAACAAAATATGTGCATTTAGTACAGATGGGTCAGAAAAAGGATAATTTATTAACATCTAGGACTGAAAAACTGAAACAATTCCAGCTCTTCAACTTCTGTGATGTCACTCTTAATGTTATTTACTGGAACTGTCAAATAACAATATTATTTAACAATTATCAGCTTCTTTCTAAAATAATAAAACTTTTCAACTTTTTTATAATTAAAACCTATTTTTTTTTGTTTCAGTACTACCATCTGCTATATTCACTGTTGGGAATATTTTATTCAGCATCTTGCCTTATTCTTTTAATTGTTAAAAACAGTGAATTAAGACAGCTAAAGATATTTGTTGTCACAAGAGTATACTAATTTACCTACTTTTCATGATTGTCTCAAATGAACACTAATCAAGTAGAGTGTCAACTTAATAAGATTTGAACATTCCCAGTTTCTATCTGTGCCAGAAAGAAGTGAATGTCAACCTCCAAATGGTTACTCTTCTCGTTGGTCAGGTCCCTGGTGTCTCTTGCTCTCTGCTCCATCTTTCTGCCATAAGAACCTGGTTGGGACATCTACCTCCTGCATCATTCACTGAATTAAAAGCAGGTTTTAAAGAAAGTTAGTTATGTTTAAATCTGTTTTTTCATTGTCCTTGCAGAAAGCTTTATTATTTTTCTTACCTACTTCTTATGTTTTCTTTCAAATGAGAGCTACTCGACCAATAGAATTTAGAATCTGTGTGCATAGATGCCCTGAAAATGTGCTTTCTTCTCTTGGCTGCTTGTTCCACATTAAGAGCAGGATTTCACAGTAGTTAGTGACTTCTAAGCATGTGTCTGTTGGAGGGCACTTACAAACAGCAAATGCAACAACAATTTGCAAAAAGACTTTAAAATGACTGTATTTAAGATCATTATAAGATAAATATATGACAAAACTTAAACAAAACTAGAAAACAAAAACATACAAGCAATATAAACAGTTGTATAGTCTAAAGAATATTCAATAATTTTGAAAATAAACAAATGTGTGCTCAAATATAAAGCTTTCAGATGTGACACTGTCAAAAAGACAGTGATTATTGTTAAATAGAACAAACATGCAAAGTTGTATTTAGCTTGACAATTATAATTTAACAATTACAGTCATATGGAATAGTAACTGCCTTCAAGTTTGAAATATGCTACCGTTTGAGTTCTGACACCCCCACGCGATGAAATGTTCATGTAATCACCAGCTTCATCCATTCTTCTATTCTTAGAGTATAAGATGTTTTCTTCCAACTGTGGTTTTTACAAACAGTGTTGTTATACACATTCTTGTTGGACACGAAAAAACATTTCTGTTAGCCACACAATATCTCTAGAGAATTCCATTTTACCAAAATCACAAAATATGTATTAGTATACATAAACTAAATTAAAATTAGACTTGAACTATAATTACTATGTGATTTCCAGTTTGTCTAATCCCAGGTGGTTTCCAAAAAAGTCTGAGAAGGGGTTCCTGTTCATGACACAATTGGGAATTAAATCTTTGAGTATCATTATTCTAACACATTGGAGGGAAATGTACATGGAAGTTATGATTTGTTGGATGTGGCCCTCTTCATTTCATCTTCTATAGTTCTCCACTAAATCCTCCCTTTTAAGAAACAGCCAACTGACAGGAAGGACAGGAAGTGTACTATATGGAATGTTCAAGAAAAGGAGAGCATATTCCTAAGGATACTATCTCAATAGTCCTTGCCCTGTCTGAATGTGACAGGTTCTTCTCTCTACTTTCACCTCTCCTTAGGGGACACAACTCATGATGCTCCTGCCACTTGAAGTACAAAACTATGTTTACCACCCCACTGTTTTGTGGTGACTCCAGGTCTCCACACTTACACCCCTACTTTTCTCTGAGACTTTCCCTAGGTATCTATTTTAAAGCATCTTCTACCTTTCTGGAATTTATCTTTTCACATTCTTTTGAGAGTGTCTTTTTGAACAAAACAATAATTGTAATAAACTCATATATCATGCTTTTCTTTAATGGGCAATGTTTTATGTGCCTGGGTTAAGAAATTTACTTCCATAGCCTACCTAAATTTGTGTTTTAAGGTTTTTTTTAAATATCATGACAACCTTGTCCTAAACATCTTATAGATTGATGACCTATCTTGAGCAATTGTTTGTGTTTGTTCTGACATAGGATTTATAACTGTATTTGTAACACTCTTAGACTTGAGTGCTTCTATTTCTCTCTTCTCTATTCTATTCCATCAGTCATTCCACAGTCCATCTTTGTCCTAACGCTGCAGTTTATAAGTTACTATTGTCTTATATTGGTAGCTGTTAAAGCAAATTCTCTTATCTATGTCATTTTTTTTTTTAAATCTTGGTAACACTGACTTATATGACCTTAGTTTAGGGGGATATTAAGCTTTATGTTTCCATACCACACATACCACTAAACCTTCATATGCTCATCATAGATTACTGGACCTCCACTCCTCTTATTTTTCCCCTCCTTACTCTCCTCCAAAAATCTCAATTCTCCAGTTATATTTCTAGGATTTACATTGGTTTAGCTCTTTTTCAATATTAATCTGTTTTTGGTTTATGTGAGAATTAGGGATACTAAGTACTCAGCTTATTAATTAAATTTAGATTTTCTGATAAATTTAGCTTTCATAATTATTTTTTACTTTTCAAGATAACTTTCATTGTATAACTTTTGTTTACATTAATTTTTTTCTTGCCTTTTGGGTGTTCCTCCCCTCCCCTTCCCCTTACACCCCATTCTGATCACTCCATCTCTTTTTTCACTGTCAGATATTGGTCAATTTTTAGTCTGTTGAATTCTTCTTTTTCTTTCCAAGAGTGTTATTTTGCCAGGTGTAGGTGTGTTTTCCTGGGACACAGCAACCTGTGCTTAGTTTTCCAGGTGTATCTTTGTTCCATGTGGCCAGTTCATGCATGTTTGTGTCCTTCTTCTTACTGGTCATCTGCTCCCACCCAGCTTCTATCACAGTTTGCTCCTTCTTTGCTTTGTAGTTCTGGTCGCTAGAATTGGGAGCATTTCTCCCTGCCAATGTTCATGTATAGTTTCTTGATCAGGATAGGCACTGGCAGATGGTTGGTCAGTTTGGTCACGAGGCTGCTTCCCATTTCTGTGGCTTTCCTCTCTCTGTGAGATTGGAAGGGGCCAAGCTTGCACTGAAGGCATCTCTGAAGCAGAAATACCATTCCCATCTGTGGAGACCTCGGAGGTTGCTTTTTTGAGCTAGTTCACATCTATAGTTGGTCTCACAGCCTTATCTCTCATGGTCTGAAAAGTTCGTTTGTTTTGGGCTATATATCTTTTCTCCTCACCTCCATCTTCATGTGTATCTGCTGCTGAATTAATGATCTAGTTGTTTCTGGGGAGGATTGACAACGGGATTCGGAGACCACAGGGTTTGACCCTTCTCCACATGCTACCCTCCATGAAGATTACCCCCACCACAGCCCACACCCATTCCCCCCATTGTGCATCTGGAAGGGGACCAGGGTCCCAGCGCCCTGAACTATGGTGAAGCCGGACAGAAGGGCAGGGCGAACTCTGTGCTCCCAGGTCACTTTGTGTACAGTAACCTAGAAGTGACACTGGCAGCCCTCCACTGCTGGGGAAGCAGTGGGACTCCTTCCCTATCTCACGTACCCTGAACCCAAAAGAGCCAGAGGCAGAGGGGAAGGTGTTCGGGTCTGGTGTTCGGGTCCATGGTGAAGTCAGGCAGAAGGGCGGGGCGAACCTCTCACTCCCAGGTCACTTCATGTACAGTGACCTGGGAGAGGCCCTGGCAGCTCAGCTGCTCTGCAATGCAGCAGGGACCACTCCTTCCCTCACATATCCCAAACCTCAAAGGAGGGAGGCAGAGCAGGAGGCCAGGTTTCCGGAGACCTGCTCCATGGTGAAACCAGGTGGAAGGAAGGGTCAGCTTTCATAGTTAAGAGTTTAAAATCATGCTTTAAACTTTACCTTTTCTGCGTTTGATAGGCTTTTTCTTTAATTTTGTGCAGTTTTTCTTGTCTCATATTTCTCTCTCCCTCTCTCTCTCTATATATATATTTGCATATCCTTCACTTCAGAAATTTCTTTTGTCAATAGTATATGACTTGTAAAACCTAAACTAAAATGTTTTATTATTTTAAGATATATTTAGTATATTTGTCATCAATGCCATATATTTTGTAAAAATATAGCTTTTTTTCCTACTTGTACCATGGTTTTTTCATTTCTATATTTGTTCCTTTTGATCTTGTTTTAATTTATTTCTAGTCAGAATTTTAAATAAACTTTAAATTTTAAAATATATTTTGATACACAGAAATGTTATAAAGATAGTAAAATTCCCATCTACCCCATAATCACTTTGCCTTATACTAATGATACATTTATCAGTAGCATAATTCATTTTATAATTTGATTTGATATTTTCAATAACTTGTAACAGTAAAGAAATCAATATTGATACATTATCATCAAAACTAGTAGACATTATGTATTTTCCTTTTCCTGACCTAATGTCCTTTTTCTGTTGTATTATTTTTTTAGTATATCTCATATTTAGTCATGTTGTAGACAGTTTTGTTTTCCTTGTTTTCAATCAAATTGAGACTGTTTTGGAGTGCTGATCATAGATACTCTGCTGTTCAAGTTCTCCATTTGGATTTTTCTAATTTTTTTTTAAATCACAAGACTGGCATTATTGATTATGGGACTGAGGACACAGAAAAATTTCCATCTTCATTGTGTCATATAAACAACATTCATGACTAACCTGACTTCCTACTGTGTATATTTTGCTTCTGCTATGAAGTTGCTGATAATCTACCTTTTTCCAAATTGTGTTCATTGGGAGGGATTCAGTAAGGACAGTTCATGCTTGACAGAGGGGTTATTCCCTAAGTCTTTGAGAGTGGAGTGGAATAAGAGTATATTACATTTTTATCTTCTGTTTATAAATTGATTTGGAAGCCATACATCATCTTTGTATTATTTTAGTTATGACATTAAGAATTACAATACATATTCATAATTTATGATCATCTAGTGACAATACCATAATTTTCACATCAAGCAACAAAAATCTTTAGCCTTAGGAGCAGGATTGAAGGAGAAGAAATGACAAAAGGAATGAATAGTCAAGAGACAAGACTATAAATAAGCAAGGGTACAACAAATGTCAGTTTTATTGTGTTCCTTAAGGGCTTATATGCAAAGCAAAAGTATGGACACACTGTGGTAGTAAAGAAAAAAAGGATGTCTACTATTAGGTGATGGCTGTCCCCATCAAGGAGCAGCTCTACCAAAACATACAACTGGGAGTCAGGTCTCCAAAGCTAAAGACCTGAAACATAATTGGATGGAGCAGCAAAATGAGGCAGAAAACAACAGAAAGAACAGCCACCAAGAAACAAAAAGCATGGATATAAGCCAGAGATGCTCAGAATGGCCAATGAAGATTTAAAAAAAAAAAAAAAAAGACTAAAGGCCTAAACATGGACAAACAACAAATAGAAAGGAGGCAAAGAGACCAGAGGGGGCATGGTGTGGTGGGGTAATTCCATGGGGATCAATAATTATGCAATCATGTATTGTACAAAATCCAAAAATAAAAAAATATTGATTATTAAAAAAAAAGAAAAAAAGAATAAATGCATGATCCTGTGGCATGAAACATGGAGGCAGAGAGAGTGGATACCATTATCTTGCAGAAGATACCATTTATCTTGTGGAAATGTCTGTTGTGGAATGTCTCTTTTGTAAAGTCAACATTGAGGGACTGAAGATACCACTAACTGGGAAGGGCTATGTAAAACTGTCCTCAGTGTTCTGAGGCAAGATAAGATATGGTGAGCAAAGTTTTCTTTACTCACTACGTTGTTGTTGCCCAGGTTCTACAGTTCTTCATATTTTCCCCTTTTTTTGTTTAGCATGACCCAAGAGATTTTAACAGGTTGTGGGACCTGCCTCAGGTCCTAATCTGAAGCCTGTCTGAGTGGGTAGCTGGAGCTCTTATAGGCATTGCCACAGACAAATTGAGGGTGGGTGCAGTGATAAAATACACCATCAGTTCCTCTGGTTTGTATACTTCCATTCCCTGCTTCCCACCCTCCCCATATCTTGGACCTGGTGAACCGGTGCTTTTACCATGGCCCATGTGACTGGGGTCTGGCGTTTTTGTGTCCTTCTCTGTCTCCACACTCAACTGATATTTAACTGAACTTTAGCAAGGCTTGATCCATCTCAAGGGGAGCCATCTTTTTCTATTATCTGTAGTGATGCAAACAGAACTTCTTTCCTGCCTTATGACTTGGGCTGGACCAAATCATTGTTTGGCCAGGGGCTCCTTCCACATTATCATAAGAGCTGGCTTGTCTTTTTGATCGTGTCTATGTGGATCTTTTGCGAAATGATCTTCCATGGGAGCATGTCCTTGTAGACCTCTATCTGAAAAAATTTTAATGACTAATAATATTTTTGCAAGGATGACATGGGGAAGTCTTCCTTATAGCTTGGCGGGTTCCCCTTTTTTTGTTTACACAGCTGTCTCTTAAGGGTTTGATTAGCTGACTTTTTGATGGCTTGTCCTTGAGGGTTTTAAGGGATGCCTGTGACATGCTGGATGTCCCAGAACTGAAGGAACTGAGACACAACTGAGTCTATATATGCTGACCTGTTTTCTGTTTTTTATTTGGCATGGTATCCCCATATAGGCGAAGGCTTTTCAGAATTGTTTAATGACATCAAAGGCAGCCTTTCCGGTATGAGCCAAGGCAAATATGATCCCAGAGAAGATGTCATCTGAGATGTGTACAAATCTTAGGTGTTCAAACTCGGGGACATGAGTGACATCCATTTGACAGAGAGCATCAGGGCTGTACACACAGGAGTTAACCTCAAGTTGTGGCAGATCTTGACCTCTTCCCTCACTAACCCTCTGCTGTCCTGAACAGGCGGGGACTGGGTTAGAGCCTTCTACTGCTGTCCTTGTACTTATGTAATTTTCCAGATAGGGGCACAGCTACTGCCCTCATAGGTGTTCATACTTCCTCCAATGAGGTAAAAGTGGAGCTCACAAAAGAGGCCTTTTCTGCTAACTTTGTGACACCGTATGACTCAGACAAATCAATTCTACATTTTAACTGAAGCATCTCCCAACTAGGCAGTACAGAGTGCAGTGAATTATTTTATTGGTTACTGTTGGTCTCACAAGTCTCATGCGATTTCAAATGCTCTGTCTCCTGGATGTCCTTTATAGAGGACTGATCTAATGTATAAGTGGTGTGTGTGTGTGTGTGTGTGTGTATGTGTAGGGTGTGAGGTGTGTCTGTTGTGTTTGGTATGGTGTGCATGCTTGTAATTATGTTCATAATTTACTTTCTATTTTGTGTTTGCTTAGCCTTGCTAAATGGTTGCTCATTGATGTTGATCTTCTAAAAGAACTTCTAATTGATATTGATCTTAGAGAACTTTTTAGTGTTCCTATTCAAGAGCATGGTATAGCTTCTAGCTCTTTGTGTCTTCTATTTATTTTAACAATGCTTTATAGTTTTTCTCATATAGGTATTTTATATGCTGTGCTAACTTTATTCCCAAGTATCTATTTTTGATGAGCTTGCAAATGGGAAAGCTTTCTTGATTTCTTCTTCTAGCTCATTATTTGTATAAGAAAAAACTGATTTTTTTTTTGTTGAGTTTGTACCCTCACACTTTGCTGAACTGATTTATTTCTTTGATTAGTTTTTCTGTGGAATTTTTTTTTGTTCTATATGTACATTGCTATATTATTTGTAAATAATGATAACTTTAATACTTCTTTTCTACAGTGGATTATTTTTATAACTTTCCCTTGCCTAACTGTTGTAGGTAGAAACTAAGACTGTATTAAATGGTGGTGGTGAGAGTGGACACTTTTTCTTATACCAGATCTCAGTGAGAAGGCTTTGAATTTTCTATTATTGAGAATGATACTCGCTATAGGTTTGTTATATATAAGCTTTTACTATGTTAAGGTATATTTTCTTTCTTCCAGCTTTTTAAAGTGTTCAATGTTAACGCTGAATCTTATCAATCTCACTTACTGATATAATCATATGGTTTACCTTCTTAATTTTTAATGTGAGCTACATTGATTGATTTTCCCATGTTAAACTGTCCTTGTGTCCCTTGTGCAAATCCCACTCGTTTATGGTATATAATGTTTTTAATAGATTTAGTTTGCTAAGATTTTTTTGAGGAATTTTATGCTCATTTGAGTGATTGGTCTGCTGTTTCTCTTTTTTTTTGGATTTGGTATTAGTGTAATATTGGCCTCATAAAATGTGTTTGGGATAATTCCTTCTTTCTCTGAGGAGGATAAGTATTAGTTTATCTTTGAAGATTTGGAAAAACTCATTTATGAAACCATCTGGTCCTGGCTTTGTTTTTTTGGAACTGCTTTGATTGCTATTTCAATTTCCTAGCTTGTGATTTGTTTTTTCAGGTTCCTATTTCTCCCTTATTTAGCTCTGAATGGTTGTATAATTCTACGAATCTCTACATTTCATCTAGATTGTCAATTTTTTTGCCTATAAATGTGCACAGTAATATTTTATTATGCTCTAACTTTTTGTAGTTTGTATGGTACCTTGATCTTTTTCATATTTGATGTCATTTATTTGAGTTTCCTCCCTCTTTTTCTTAGTCTAGAAAAGGATTTGTTACTTTGTTTAATTTTTTCAAAGAAACAACTTTTTGTTTCATTGATTTTTGGATTGTCTTTTCAATATCCATTTCATTTATTTCTGCTCTAATTTTATTATTTTCTTCATTCTACTGAATTTGTTCTTTTTCTCCTTGAGATTAGAGAAAAGATAGTACTTTATGTCCTTTTTACTTTCTTAATGTGGACCTATGTTTCTTCATACTTCTTTCTAAAGTACTGATACTACTGTACCTCATATGTTTTGGAGAGTTGTG
Organism: Uropsilus gracilis; assembly: GCA_004024945.1. Lineage (NCBI taxonomy): Eukaryota > Metazoa > Chordata > Mammalia > Eulipotyphla > Talpidae > Uropsilus > Uropsilus gracilis. The sequence continues at coordinate 22,632 of PVHY01004138.1, forward strand.
TTCTAATTTCATTTAATATATTTATTGATTTATTCTTTGATTTCTTCATAGTCTGGTTGTTGTTTAGCAGTGTATTCTTCAGTCTCCTTGAATTAGAGGATTTCCTTGATAGTTTAATTGTCAGAGTAGATACTTTGTATGATTATTATTTTCATAAATTTGTTGCTACTTAGCTTATGACCTACCATGTGTTTTTCTATTGCTGGGGGGGGTGGTGTGTTGAATTATTCTCCAATAGTGATGCATATTTTCTCCAAACACAAAATTTTTTTCAAATTTTATACTAATTAATATAGTTTTGTACTTATTCTTTTGGTGAATGTATATTGATGAGTTGGGATTTGTTTTGTTTTGTTTTTGAGACTAGGTCTTTCTATTTTTGCCTGTGGAACCAGCACGTTGCCCAGGTTACCAGACTCAAGCAATCCCCAGCCTCAAATTCCCAGGTAGCTGGAATTACAGGCACATGCCATCTCGCCCAGCTACTTTTTTGGGACTAGGTCTCGCTACGTGCCCCTTGTGGGACTTGAACTACAATCCCTGGCCCTTACCGCAACTCCTAGGTTGCTGCCTACAGGCATGCATCACCATGCCCAGCCCTGATGAGATTTTTACCTTCCTATTTTATTGTTCCTTTAACCCCTTAAAAGTGTCATTTTCTGTCTCTTGTTTCCTTTTAAACTTGGAATTCTACTTTATTTATATAAATATGATGTCACTGCCTTCCTTTGATTGTCATTTTCTTGTAGAATATTTTCCATCTTTTTAATTTTTGATCTTTATATCCCTGAAGCTCCTTAAATGGTAGATATTCCTTAAAATGGTAGATGATTGGGTTTCATTTCCTCATCCAGGAAAATCGTTAATTTTCTTTGTCTAGGACTCTTGAATTTTACTACTATATGTTTTGTTATAGATCTTTTTTGTGTAGGTAATTTAGTGTTCGTTCAGTTTCCTGTATTTTATATTCTTTTCTCTCTTCAAGCTTGTGAATAATCTTCCATTATTTCTTTAAATAATTTTTCAGCTCCTTTCTATCTCACTTCTCTGTCTGGGATACCTATGATTCTTATATTTCCTTTCTCTATGGTATCAGATAATTCTAGAAGTGTTTCTTGATTTTTATCATTTCATATTTCTGTTTCTTTTTGTATTTTATCTCTTACTCCTTTGGTTTCTTCAAGCTCATTGACTTATTCTTCTCTTTGGTTTCCTCCAGAATAGTTTATATTTCCTTCATTGAAATTTCTACTTTTTGCAATTTTATTTTCTTTTTCAATTTTTCAATTTTTATCTTCTGTTCACTAATTGTATGTCTTAAAAAACTCATTTTCTTGCTTGCATTTTCTTCCATCTCTCTAAACTGCTTTTCTGAATTTTTAAAAATAGTTCAACTTTTTTATTTTCTTAATTAAGGCAGTTTGAACTCTTCGACAGGAAGAAAAACTCTTCCATGTCTTTGTTATTTGACTCTGGAAATATGTTTGTTCTTTATGGCATGTTATTTACCTGGCAACTTGTTCGGACATATGTATTTTCTTCCTCTCTATTGTTTGCTTTCAATTTGTTCTTCTTTATCTGGGGCTTAAATTGTATGAGGGAATTCCTCTCCTAATGTAGAAATTGAATTTATCGGGCAATAGACTTGGAATCTGGGTCCATCTGGGGTTTGCTCTGGTGCTGGGAGTTTACTTGAAGTTTGGCCAGAGCCCAGAACTAGCATTTGGGTCTGGGGAAGGTGGTGGACCTAGGTCAGGTTGCAACCTTTCATAGTTACTCTGAAGCATTGGGACATTTGAGACTGAATCTTGCATTTTGTAGCAGCTTGCAGGCTTCTTCTGAGGTGACAAGCTAATTGGGGCTATTGCCAGGGATCTGGGTGTCTTAATAACTTAACTTTTATATAAGCATATAGATTGATGTATGATAAATACATAAGCATACAGACATACAAAACTGAATGCATTCTTGGCATTATTATTTTGAGCAAACTATTATCTGTAGATCAACTATAAGGAACTAAATTTATTTTACCTTCATTTATTTCTTCTTAGGTGGTCTCCCTTTCTTTATGTGGATTTGAATTTCTTTTTTAAATTATTTTTTTCTCTCTAAATTATTTTTTTAACATTTCTTTTTGGGTAACCACATGAGTAATTTTCCCAGTTTGTCTCAGAAAATCTTTGTTTCTCCACTTTAAAATGATTATTTAATAGGGCATAGAATTTTAATTTGGTAATTTTCTCCCACAATATTTTAAATATTTCATACCACAGCTTCTCTGAAATTACATATAATTCTTATCTTAGTGTAACTGTATTTAAGGAAGATGCTTCCTTTAGGTCCTCTACAGATTTTGTCTTTGATTGTATTTAATTTTAGAGACTGATACATGCAGTGATATTTATTTTTTTGTTTGTTTATTTACTTGGCATTTATCATATTTGCTATTATCCAAGATATTAGAATCTCTGATTTAGTGCATGGCATGGGGAAATTACCCACGATTGTTTCAAATATTTCTTATGTGTATATGGGTTTTTCTTAGGATTTCCCAACTCCCTGCCTACGTTGACCATCTAATTAAAAATATTTGTCAAGTATATACATGTATTTATAGCTTTTACTCCTTTATATATGTACATTTCATTTACATGCCACTTAACCTCCAGTGCAAATGCCCTGTCTCATTTCTTCTTCTAATTTCTCCTCAATCTTCATTTTTCCTTTTAACCAGTATATATTACAGTATAACCAGTATATATTACACTAAGTCTGATGGTGACCACATATTTTTGCATGATTTCATATTTATCCATAGAGTACAAATAATCCCATTTGTTTACGTCATGAGATCTGATAATGTTAATATTCCTATTATGGTTGATTCTGATATTTATTTTGTCTCTTCAAATTGTTGGGGAGTTTTTCCCTTTTAGTATGTCTTAAAATGTTTTCTTGAGAACCATACATGATCTACTTAGTGAAAGGAATTGTAAGTAGGCATTTAGTATACACACACATATATATATTTATATATACATATATATATATAATATAGTGGCAAATCGTGTGCAGAACAGAATTATATAGTTATTTGCTTAGGTGACACTCATTTAATAAACCTGTTCCTCTTGATTGGAAATTTTATGGAGGTTTCTGTGTTTTTGTTTTTTTTTTTTCCTTCTTCAGGAAGAATAGGTTAGGTGGGGGGACCTGGTAATGAGTAGTTCCCTTTCCTTGGTCAGTTAGGTGTTATTAATACCATAGCAAGATTAGGGTGTAGTTAACCAGTTTCCCTTAAAGACAGACCTTATTAAGAAAAAGGTTTCATTTATTTAAAAATGATTCTTTGCCCTTGTACCTGCTGAAATCCTAAGGAGATTTTTCTTTTCTGGTATTTTCTGTGGGATACTGGTCATTATCTCTGAGGTAAATCTCACAGTATTGTGGAGGTATCTTATGACTGGATTCATTAGCAGTTTTTAATCTCTCATTGCTTTCTGTACTAAAATCCCTTCAAATTCACTAGCTGTTCACATTTCTCACCCTGGCTCTGGTCCCTATAGTGACTTTTTGGGATTTCTACTTGAGCAATTCATACCTCCTTTATTCAGATGTCAATTTCTCAAACTTTGGGAGGTTTGGTTTCCCTGTCCTCCTCTTTTATAGCACCAAGTAGAGTTCATTTTTCTTTTTATACAAACTGGTGAATACTGACAAATTATTTCTCCCACAGAACTGTAACCACACTTTCTCTGACAACATGAATATATGAGTTAACTAACACACATCACCACTTTGCCAATTACATAATAAAATTATTAAGTATCCAAAATATTAATAAATATTAATACAAAGATCAGAATGCATATGATGTACAAGATATTCACTCAATTCATTAGCAAAAGTCTATTTTTATTTCCTAAGAGTTTGGGAAGAGGAAGAAAAAAATCACAGTTCAAGCAAAATTGTTTCTACACAACAGGTACATATGAGAATAATTATCAGACTTTCAGAGATTGTATGATAAAGAATTGTGTTAGCTACAGCAACAAAGCATATCTAGATTTAAACATATTTAACAAATTAAAGAGAAAAGTCTGTCAAGCCTGTGACCTGGTTAAATTGCTATTCAGTATTCTTATGGAAACTTCGTTAGACTTATTCACCAAGACAACATGTACAGCATGTATGACAAATTAGGTCCCATCTCAAGTTCCATTTCCATTACATGTGCCCCAGTTTAATTGTTGATTAACACAACAGTTCTTTCTATGATCAGTGGAGTCTTTGAAATCAGCTTTATTTTAGGATTTCTCCAGTTACAAAAACAGCTTACTATTAAAAACTCAGTGCTCCTTTTATCTTATTAACTGTATTGCATGTTCATATTTCATCCTGCCTTCAATGAATGCCAGGGCAACAAGTACTGGAGCTCTGCCAATGACTTCAACACAATGAGTAGCAATAAAACAACAATGTTCTCCACAAAAACTTAATTTTTATAAGACTGAACCAACCATCAATAATCTGGTTAGATCATGGCAACTAGAGAACATGATTGCCTTTCCCCATAATTGTAGTTTCATAAATTACTTCACATACTCTTGGTACTGTGGTAACTCCATGGTTCTTAACTTCCTTTATAAATTTGCTAAAGTCACATTGGTTGGCTTGTGAAGATTAAGAATTTGATGTATATATGCACAATGGAACACTACTTAATGATTAAAAAAGATAAATTGATGCCATTCATGGCAACACGGATGAAACTGAAAGGGATAATGCTACATAAAATAAGTTGTAAAATAACTAAATTAATGTCAAATAAAGACATGCTGGGGAAGAAACATTTGGTAGCTAACTACATAACTGAAGTAATAAGAGAAAAGGAGTGGGAGACAGGTTGAGAACAAAGAAGGAATGAAACAGTGGTTTATGGTGGTAGAATATGGGTAAGTTGGTGGTGGGTGCACATGGTGGTGATAACTGATGGAGTTGCGCTAATTCCATTTTGTCTTTAGTTTGCACTTTAATATATTTCTTTGTTCAATTTTTTATGGATTTATTTCTATTGATTTAGACAGGGGGAATAAAACTTTCAACATTTCCTGTAGGGTGATTCATTCTTGTGGAAAAGAGGGCTAACCCAGGTGAACACTGCTTCTTTTGCACTAGGTCCAGGTTACCAATGAATGTATAAATACTGAATTATAGGTTACAACACCCTTTCCAACTGCATAGCATGTATCTTTCTTTGATCTCAGAAAATTTCCGTTCCCAGGGGAGTAATGTATGGGGTCCTATTGCCTGTATACAGAAAGTGAGGTTCTCTGTGACTGAACAACAACAACAACAACAACAAAAATATTCAGTCTTAGTTGTCATGTAGTTCTGCACTTCATTCTCACTAAGAAATTTTCTTCATAAGAGCAGTGTCCTATAGTGTCTACACCCAAATAATAGCTTCTTCAATTTATTGAAATAGCCACTGCTATAGCTTTCCTTCACAAACCCTTGCTCTATCACTACAGGATCACCAATTACTCACCTTAAAGAGAAATAGCCATGTGTCAGTTTTCTTAAGCAGGCAATGTACTGGTGATATTTCCTGAGCGCTATTGCTGTGATTAGTGGAGAGAGTTATCAAAACTCCCTTATTCAGTCATTTTGTGAAACTGTCATTTCCCCCATATCACATTATCCTAGAATTTGCTTAATCATTTCATTATCTCACAAGGAAGAGTCCCTTCTTCCATCTTCTCATTTTCTGAGATTTGACACAGGCAGGCAAATACCTTGTGTGGGGAAAAAAATGACTTCAATTCTGTTGTTGGATTAGTTAGCACATGTTTGCCATCACATCACTGGCCTTAGTTTACCAGTTCTCAGGAAAGTTTGGTGATTGTTTTATGTGTTTTATTGCTTCAAGTGTCAAGGTGTATTCAAATTACACATTAATTTTACTTTCATCATATGCCTAAAATTCAGTCTATGTGGCATAAAAAGGTGTCTTAACCATACATAATGGCATCACTATTCTGCAGGTAAGGTGACAACCTATGTCCATGCAGCCATTGTCATTGAGGTAGCCAGGTTATCCTTTGTTTGAAGTTGGAAAAAAGATGAAGCTATTAGCTCTTATTCTTTAATAACAGCATCCCCATGAAAACACTGGATTATATATTTGGAACTGCTTCTGCTTTTCTGGAGTCAATGAACCATTTTGTAAAGACTATCTTCACTGACCTTATTACTTAGGTACAGTTTTCACTGAGATTATAAAAGGCGTTTTTTAAATAAAATTTATGTGTACATTAAATAAAATTAAAAAGTTTTGCAGGGACTGAAATGATGTGAAATATATATATAAATAAATTAAAAAAATTAAAAAAAGATGTTTCCCAAAATAAATATTTAATCATATCTAAAAAAATAAAAAATAAAAAAAAACTAAAAAATTAAAAAGTTTTGAGCCCTACCTGTGTATGTTTTCAGGTAGCTTAAGAAAGTTCTGTAAACCATACACACCTGTTTTGAGGTAATCCCCCAAAGATCTGCTTACTTTATAGATTCTAAGGCATAGCTCTGAAAGGTGGAAACCAAGCTCCCAAGAACACATAATCACATGAGCACATCAAAGTATTTAAGATCATTAGAACTTCCAAAATTACTTCTTTCCAAATAAATAGCTTAAGAATAAATGAAAATTATTTTTCTGCTGGCTCTTTATAAAAAATGTTTTCTCAATATTCTTAGTGAAAAATCTGTAGTGAAAAATACCAGTGGCTTCATTGATAAAGAAGTACAACCAGTCTTCATAATTCATGGATTTTTATTAGCAGTTCACCTCTAATTATAACATATTTATAACTGAAAAATCCATTTCCATGATATTTTTTATAATTTTTTTTTTAAATTTAGGCAGCATTAGTTTACAACATTGTTTATGATTTAGGGGACTATGTTCACACCTCTTCAGATACATGTCATCACGCCAGACACAGTATCAAATAAGTCATACTTATCATCATCACCTTAGAACTTCTAGGTGTCATCCCTTCCTTGTTCCTACCCTTATGCAACCTCCCCCTTAGAAAACTCAAATATACGGTCATATTTCTAGGGTTTGTTTTTGTTTAGTTTTGTCAGTGTGTTTATTTTGTATCTTTATATTCTACACATGGGTGAAATCATCTGGTACTTTTCTTTTTCCTTCTGATATATTTAGTATTTCATAATCTGTCCAGTTATGTTCATGTTGCCACAGATGGCAAGCAAGAGTTCATATTCTTTAATACTAAGAAATACCCCATTGTGTGTGTGCATATATATATATGTGTGTGTGTGTGTGTGTGTGTGTGTGTGTGTTTGTATTGTTCAGATAGATATCTAGATGTGGAATTTTGGGTGATATTTTGTGCATACACAGACACACACATTTAGTATTTTTAGGGATTTTGTATTGTTTTGAAGAAAGATTCAATATCTTTCTTTTAATACATACCTACCAATAGTTTGCAAGTGTTCTTTTATCTCCGCATCCTTACTAGCATTTGTTCTTACTAGTTTTTTTTTTCTTGTTTTATTCACATGGTCCAATCTCACTGAGTAAAGTGGTATCTCATTGTGGTTTTGATTTGCACTTCTTTGATAATAAATGACGTTAGGCTTTTTTCATTTGTCTTTTGATTATCTGTATGTCTTATTTTTAGAAGTGACTATATTGTTTTTCTGTCCACTTTTAAAGTTTTTTTATATTTACATTTCAATGCAGTTTTGTTTTTGTTAATTTTTTTTAATTTTTAAATTTAATTTTTGAATTTTTTTACAATACATGATTGTATAATTATTGATCATCCTCATGAGAATACCCCACCACATCACATCCCCCCTGGTCACTTTGCCTCCTCTCTTTTTGTTGTTTGTCCTTGGTTAACCCTTTAGTCTTTTTTTTTCTTTTCTGGTGACAATATAAGATTTCTGCTTTTTTTTGATTGGGGTACTTTTTCTGTTGAATTGTGTGAGTTCTTCATAAGTATTCTTGAGTATCAGTCCCTTTTGGATGTATGCTTGTGTAAATTTTTTTTTCCATTCAGTATAGTGTATTTTTGCTTAATGGTAGCTTTTGTCCACTGTAAAGAAAGCTCTTCATTTAATGTTGCTTTCTTGCATTGGAGAGGGGTCCCCCCAAAAAAATCCCTTAGGCCAATGTTATGGAGTACATTGCTTATGTTCTTTTGGGTATTTTATGGATTCCAGTCTTATATCCAAGTCTTTAATCCATTTTGAGTTAAATTTTGTATATGGAATAGTCTAATTCTTTTTTTCTACATGTCACTGTCTAGTTTGTCCAGCACTATTTGTGGGTGGTACTTTCCTTTTTTTCATTGTATACTTTTGGCTCCTATTCATATTAACTGTCCATATAAAGTGGGTTTTTGTTATCTCAATATATTCTATTGTTCTCTGTCTGTTTTTATTCCAGTAACATAGTTATTGATTATCATAGCATTGTAACACATTGAAGTCAGAGAGCATAGCATGCTACCTCCATTTTTTTTTTTTTTGGTCAAGACTGCCTTGGTTATTTTGTGTTTTTTGATGGTTCCATATAAATTGCACAATATTTATGCTTTTTCTGTTAAATTCCATAGAAACTTTGATAGTGATTGTATTGAATCTATCATATTAGATAAAATGGAAATTTTAACAATCTTAGTTCTTTCAACCCCAAAACATGGTCTTTCTTTCCATTTCCTATTGTTATATATATATTTTTTTAGTAATGACAGTATTTTCATTGAATAACTTTCTCCTTTGTTAGGCTTATTCTTTAAGTATCTAATATATTTTGGTACTAGAGTAAATTGGTTTGCTTTCTTTTTGTCTTTTATTTGCATATAGAAATGTAACTGACAATTTTATATAGAAGCACTGGTCTTGGTAAAATTTTGGGGAACATCCCTCTTTCTCCGCATTTTTTGAAGAGTTTAAGATGATGTTTGTCATTGAAGGTCTGGTAGAATTCATTGGTGAAACCATATGGTTCTGAACTCTGTTTTTTGGAGATTTTTGGTTACTGTTACAATGTCCTTGCTTGTGATTGATTTGTGCAGGCATTCTATTTCTCCTAAGTCAGGTTTGGAAAATTGTATGCTTCTAAGAAATTGTCAGTTTCTTCTATATATTCAGATGTGTTGGTACAAAGGCTTTTTATGGAAAATCTCATGATTCTCTGTATTCCTAAGGTGTCTATTGTAATTTCTCTTTTATTTTCATTTGTTAGAGCTTTTTGTGTAGTGCTCCTAAGTATAAAAGCACTGATTTGCCTCTTAGAGAAAAATTTTCGGCACACATTAGCTATTGTTCTTTTGGACTGGACATGGCTTGATTACTAATAACTTAACAATCAGTGTAATATAAATATGTTTTAAGTATATACAAAATTTTTATGTGTTGATTAATTGATAAGAATATTATGACCCAAATATCAGAGATTTTTAACTCTGTTGTTCTGCATTCATTAATTTGTTGTTTACAGAAACTTTAGAGAACAAAATGCTGTTATTGACAACAGCTGATCCTCTCTCTGTGAACAGTATATTTATATTTTTTTCACTTAATAATCATTCAACCTTCAAGATATTAATCATTTCTTATTATCAAATACAATGTCTGAAAGTCTAAGGAACATGACCAGAGTCACCCTTCAATCAGTGACAACATGAGGACTACTCACTTAAAAAAAAAGTTCTGAGTAGTGTTAATTTTTCAAATGACATAACAAGCTTGATATAGAAAGGGAGACTGATAAATGGATAGATCGACTGACAGATTGAAGATAAAATTATGTGTGTTTGCAGACATGTTTATTTCCTTATGCTCTTTAAAGGAATTTAACTAGTCTGGGTTTTTGTATTCTATTATTTCCTATTTCATTCATCTTATAACATGAACAATTTATTGTCATTATCTGTTCAGTGACAGTCCTCATTTGACTATGAGAACCCTGGAGAAACAAACATGTATCTTTCATTTATATATTCAATGTTGTTCTCTAGAATCTACAACAATTGCTAAACAAATGAGTACATACATCCACATGTGCATACATGTGCAGAAACAGGTGCTTACACAGAATCCAATTTGACCGATATTGGAGAAGGTTTCTGATAGCTTTTTCCTTAGCAGTACTCTGGATTTCAGCATTCTAACTCCCATCAAATCCCTCTGACAGGAGGCTATGTACTAAAGTCTTGAAGATTATTGCCAATGCTGTTGATATGGCATCTCTCTTGGCTATGGGAAACCAAATCATTTCATTTAGCGTGGTATGGAAATGATTGAAAATTAAAAAACAAAAAGGTTTAATATTGAAAAACAGTTTTCAAACTTTAAGTCAAGCAAATGCTTTTTTTGAGTTCTCAAAAGTAAAGGGTTTCTCGAGGCACCCCAATCTCCTGTCACAAAGACAAAAAATAAATTCTTAGTTCATGTGAGAGATAATTGAGTAGGAGTTTATGAATTCAAGTGCAACAACTACACAGTGTGGTTCTTATCCTTGCTCTAGAATATGGGTCTATTGAATAATGATTTGATAATCTATGTCTCATTTTTCCTGTGAACTGGATATGATGATTGCACCCTCTTGCCTTGATGTACATAAAAACTGAATGTGTGGATATATGCACAACACATGGAATATGTCTATTGCACATTAGCCATTATCCTGAACATTATCTGTCTTTGGTTAAGAGGAGATATAAACTCTTCTAACCTCAGGATGAGATACAAAATTTATGCTTTTAAACACAATAAATGAGACTTCACAATAGTCACACCAAGAAAGGTTTGACTTTTAGACATTAGATTGGGAAATATCTGGCAATCCTACAGTGAAAAGGGAGAAATAAAATACTTTGTCTTTTTTCCTGGCTCTGAAGTTCAAGGTAATATTAATAATCTTCATCCAAATAAAGTCTTCAGCTAAAAAAGAAATCTACTAAGAAAATGTGTTTTTAATATGTCAATGTAATTTAGTGTGTATCATGTGTTTTTGCAAAAACCCAAGACCAATGAGATTTAGAAAGAAAATGTTTTTTTAACTTTTTGAAGATTATAAACATTTTAAGGCTTTAAATAAATAAAGTAAGGGAAATATTAGTGGGCTATTTCATTTTAAGAAAGATTATATGATTTCAAAATGATCAAAAATTTAAGTTTGAACTAATCATTATCTAAACAAATTGAACCAATGTGACTATTATTCTGTAAGTGTTCACTTGAAGATAAAATAATTCACTTAACTTATAAATTGATTAATGTTATATATATTTTTTCTCTTTCTAAGTAAGAGGAAGTGACAGTAACATTTTAGTGACTCTCAGAAGTTAGATTTTTATAGGGAGAGTTTATAGTTTGACTTGTCTAAACTTAATGTGCAATGTGTAGAAATGCACATTCCAGACTGCTTTCCTAAGGCACCTAAGTTTTGTATTGCATTTAAACTTGCATATAAACCTGAATTCTGTCTTTTGACAAAGTAGAGAATATTGTTTTTATTATAAACTTCTCTAAGTAGCACATATAATTGACATTGTTTCTGTCTTCATTATCACTGTTTTAAGAATGATATGAATATTTTTAAAATATTTCTATTAAGATAACAGTGCCTTACAATGCTTACAGTAATATCAATCTATGAATTTTGCATATATGTATGATTTATGGGGAAGGTACATACCTTTTCAAATGCATGCATGTTGCACACCAATCTCATCAACAATCCCATGCTCTTTCACAGTAAATCACTTGCCCCCTTTCCATATATACACGTAAATTCAGAAACAAAAGAACAAAACTTATAACACCTTGGAAATTCAGAGGATTGTAGTGTTGGTAAGTTAAATAAAAGATGATGTACTATTCCTTAGAAAAGATGGACAAAGTTTTAAAAATATATACCAATATGAGATTGAGTCAGAAGATATAGAAAACTTGAACAGACCAATGATAAGCAAAGAAATTGAAACAGTTTATATCTTCCCAAACCCTGAAGTACAGTCCAGATGCTCATGCTAACAAATTCTACAAAATCTTCACAGATATGTTAATACCTGTTCTTCTTAGCAATCTTACAAATAAATGATAAGGGATGAATACTTTCAAACACATTTGATGAATTTAACAATACTCTGATTTAAAAACTTGACAAGTACACCATAGCAAAAGAAATCTACAGGCCAATATTACCAATGAACATAGACTTAAAAATCTTCAATAAAACCTTAAGAAATTGAATTTAACAATACAGTAAAAATATAATGTTTTAGAGCCAAGTGGGATTTATTCTAGAGAAAAAAGATAGTCAACATCTGAAAATCAATCAATATATTTTGCCACATAAATAAAAAAGAAGACAAAAGTCATAAGATCATATCAATAGATGCAGACAAAGTCTTTGTTTAGAGTCAGCATCCAATGTGATAAAAATCCTTTTTATGATTAAGTTTAACATACACAAATATAATAAAAGTCCTTTATGAAAGCCCACAAAATCATACTACATTTTACAAAAACTGAAAACTTTTCTGCTATGTTCTGATACAAGACTAAAAAAGTGTCTACTTTCACTATTGCTATTTGGTATAGTATTGGATGTCTTAGACTGAGTAATTAGTCAAGAGAAATGTAGAAAATATGTCCAGATTGGAAAAGGAGAAAGATAACTGTCATTATCAACAGATGATTTGATAATCTATAAATAAAACCTTCAAAACTGCACTGAAAGTTAATAAAAAGAATAAATCAGTACAGAAATGCAGCAGGTTATAGAATCAATAAATAAAATTATTTATATCCTAATATGTAAACAATAGACTAAAAGTTAATGAAGCAAAAAAAAAATCCCATTTACAATCACATCAAAAAGACTGAAATAACTATCAGTAAATGTAACAAATATGGTAAAGGACCTATAAAATTAAAACTATAAGATATTGTTTAAAAAGAAAATAGAAGCTACAACTAAATGGAAAATATTTCCTATTTTTGGATTCAAAGAATTAGTATTATTAAAATGATCATCAAGCTAATATATAGATCAATTTAATCATTATCAAAATTTCAATGTCATTCATTGGATAAATGTTTGCAATTAGAGCAAACATTACTGAAATTCTTATTAAAGCACAAGAGATCTTGAATAGTCCAAACAGTCTTACCAAAGAGGAAAAACAGATGTCACAGTGCCAAATTTCATTCTGTGTAACGGTGCTGTTATAATCAAAATAGTATGTATTGGAATGAAAACAGACATAGACTAATGGCATAGAATTGAGTGCACAGAAATAAATTTACACTGATATGGACCATTAATTTGCAACAAATTAGCCAAGAATATTTGAAAACTGGAAAGTCTCTTCAGCAAATGATATGGGGGAAACTGGACAGCAAAAAGGAATGACACTAGAACACTATCTCACACCACACAGAAAAACTGAGTTAGATTAAACACTTGGATATAAGATTTGAGGACATAAAAATAACATTGAAGGAAATATAGGAAAAACACTCCACAACATAGGCATCAGCAATGTCTTTGTACATTTATCTCCAGCAGGAAGAGAAACAGAAAAAAACTATAAACAACTAGGACTACATGAAACAATAAAGTGAAAAAGAAATTTTCACTAAACCAAAACACACCTTACTTACTTATAGCGGAAAATATATACACACTCTCTATCTGACAAGCCTAATATCTGAGATGTACAAAGAACGCATACAGTTCAACAACAACAACAAAACATGTAATCCAATCAAATAATGGGCTGAAGATCTAACTAGGCTCTTCTCCAAAGAAGACATACAATTTCATGTGCTAACAGTACACAATAAATATTCATAACTTATTGCCACAGTAATGCAAATCAGTACCACAATAAAATACCTCCTAACTAACACCTGTGAAAATGGTCCATGTGTAAATATCAAAAACAAGTGTTGGTGATTTGGAGAAAAGGAAATCTTTCATTTTATTGGTAGGAATGTAGATAGGCTTACTGTCTATGAAGATATCCCAGAAGATTATAAATTGAACTATCACATGATTGAGCAATCTCATTATCTCATTCCTAGAATTCTACCTGAAGAATGCAAACAAAACAAAACAAAACAGCCAAAACAGTAATTCAAGAGAATATATGCTCCTAATGTAAATTAAGTTTTTTTTTTATAATAGTCACACTATGGAAAATAAATAATAGCCACAATATAATAATCACACTATTAGGAAATTGTGGCATAAATACACAATAGAATGTAATCTTCTAGAAGTGATATATTTTAACATTTGTGACAATATGGATGGAACTGAAGATATTTTGCTAAGTGTAATGAGTCAGAATGAGTCAGAAGAAAAGTGCTGGTGTTGTATTTGGGACCTAGAGAGGGAAAAAAAGGGTCAGATACAACCAAATTAATAACAAACTCTAAAATCTGATTATAAAATTGATGCTATCAGATGGGAAGAGAGATGGTTTAGAGTAAGGTGGGGAGCTGACACAATGGACTATGGTGCAGGATTATGTTCTTGGTGGTGGGTATGGGGTACACATTTTTAGTCATTTCAGGTGTACAACTCAGTAACACTAAGTGTACCCACATTTTTGTACCAGCCTTTCACCATTCATCTCAGATGATTTTCCTTTCTGCAACCGAAACTCTGTACCCCTAAACAATAATTCCCTCTTTCTTAGCCTCTGGAAACCATCTATTCACACAGTGGAATCATACAATATTTGTCTTGTGTCACTAGTTTATTCTACTCAGCAGAATTTTTTCAAGTTTCATCCATCTTGTATATATGTCAGAATTTCTCCTCAAAACTAAATAATATCCCCCTGTATGTCTATATCAAATTTGGTTATACATTTTCCGATCAGATAGCATGGTATTAATTTCAGTATAGTTTTTACCCCATAAGTGGATATACATTCTTGGTCCCATACCTGAAGAACAGTGATGTTTTGAACAGTTCTATTTCCTACAAGTCCAGAAATAACTTACTCGTGCATTATAAGGACATTTTGAAATAACTGTGTGATTATTTCTAATAGTTTTCCCTGTTTCACATACCTGCTACTAATAGTGAAAGCCATCCCTTGCCCCTTTGTTTAGGGAGTGCACAGCAGTCCTCCTGCAGCTTGTCTCCTCTGACTGTCCAGGTACTACATCTGGGAGATTGTGCTTCAAACTCTGAAAAGCTGATGTAAACCCTTGCCCAGTACAGAACTGAAGGCGTCTTCCACCTCTAGGGCTGTTCTGTCACTTCCTTCTCTGTATCTAAGCCTTTTCTACAGAACTCTCCCCTCCAAAACAAAACTTTGGACAGATTGGCATGTAAGCCTCAACTCAAGTATTATGCCTTCCAGTTGGCACCTGCTGCTTTCTCCCTGACCCAGCTAGTCTCATCTTGGACTGCACCAAACTCTTGTGTTATTTACCCATATTAAGCCCCAAAGATGCAAAGCTATAAACCTATTTTACCTCGATAACCATGATTTGGAAAAAAGTAAAATTAGCCATGTGTATCCTCTATCAGCAAGCTCACTGCCCTCCAAACCCAAGAATTTTCAAAGGAAATTCTTAGGAAATTAAGGAAATGAATCATAGTGTTTGTATTGCTTATTCACAAAGACACATAAAGAATCTTGCAGACTGAAATGCATGATGCTGATACAGGGTAGTGGTGCAGCTAAAAATTGTATTGGCACCAAAATTCCCTGGTGGGTAGAGTCTGAAAGACCCGCAAGAGAAAATGGGAAGCAGGAAGAGAGGGTGCATAAAAGGGAGGATGAGGAGAGAGAGGAAAAGAAAATAAAGAGAGAGAGATGAGAATGGCAGACTGATACAAAGCCTAGTCAGGGGAAGCCCCCTCGAAGAGTGAGCTGGTGGTGTCATGGAGCCATCGGTGGGAGCAGCAGAGACATAGTCTGTTTGGAGTTGGATGCCAGAATGGCAGGCCAGGGTGACCAGGGGCTACTGAGGGCAGGACTGGTAAATGTAGCCAGATGACACCGAAGGTGGGCCTGGTAAAGAAAATGCCTAGAGTCACAGAAAGGCAGCCTATTTGCTGAGTTTGCATTAGCATCTGTTGAAAAAGTCTGAAGAGCTTTAGAGAAGTGGAGCAGCTTGGAATCATGGAGAGAGAAGAAGCAAAGAAAGAGAAGATACTAGAGGAAGACTGGCCTCTACAGTGCCTACAAAGGGCACCGTCTTGGACATGTGTTTTGGACTTTTGGACTACATGGTGATTGGTGTAAAATAACTGGCCACTCGTGGCATTAAGGAATTTTCATTTTCATAGTTAATTTCCCTTGTTAATAAAACCCTGTTATTAAACTGCATTTGTCTGGCAACTGCTCCATGTGGATGATACGAACCTGAGGGAACCTGACTGGCAGAATCCGCATTTTAAATGTAGCATGTTGGTTAGAGGTTTCTACCTCTTTTGTACCTGATTTCAATACTACAGACTTCCAAGTTCTCTTCACAGTATGGGATTTTACTGGGGCACCCACAGGCCTTCACTCCACTGTCTCATTCATAACTGCCACTGAGACTGCCTTATATTTTGTTTTCAAGACTATTCCAAGACTCTTGGACAACAAGTCTCATTGAAATAGGTGCAGTTCAAAGATGTGAGATTTATACATAAATAATTTTTTCATAAAAAAGGTAAAAATAAATAGTTACAGTTCAGTCTGTTTTATCTAAAGTTCATTTGATTTCTGTCAGGAAGTTTTGTAAACCTTTGACCTGATTTCCTGAATTCATTGTAAATTTCCATCAGTCATATTCCTAATAATGAGTTATTATATGTGGCAATGTCTCATTACAGTTCATATTATTTGAAAAGTTTGTTTAAATGTTTAAAATTACATTCTCTGAATAGCAAACAAATGTTAGGTGTCAGTGAAAGTTTGATTTCTTTCACAAAATTTATCTGGCAGTGAGTTAATTGCTGGAAGCTTAAAGCCTGTGTTCAAACAGTCCAGGTCATGTTCTTTCCCATGGATGTTATCATCCAAACAAGAATGGCAAATCACTTGACCAAGTGAACAGGGAAGAAGGTCACTCTTATCTGTGTGAAGGATGTGTGCATCTTATTGGGATAGTGTTCACAGAAGATAAAACCTAAAATTAAATAAATATTTATTTGTTTATAACTTTTTCTTCTATAATTACCATAGTGACCTCTTGCTTGATAAAAACATCAACAGACAGGGAAGAAGATAGATCTCAGCTGTGCTCTCAACAGAATCAACATGAAAAAAGCTAATTTTTCTGGGTCACTCAAGTTTAACATATTTATGTGATTTTCTGAATTAAATAGCCTGATTTAGCACTGTAAGATAAAGACTAAATTTCATTGCTTTACCAGAAAAAATTCATTCTTTATGTTCTTCAATAATTCCTGCCATTAAAATAGCTTCTTACTTACATTTATTGTTTGACTTTTCATTTCCATTATCAGTAGTCCTTCTGATATGCTTGAAATTCTTAACAGCTTGCACTCCTAATGGGCCGTGTGGCCTTGAGTGAGTGACTCAAACTTCTGGAAGTCAAGTGAATTCTAGTCTTTGTGAATTTTTTACTACTATATAAGTTCAGTTCCACTGACTTCGCTGTTATTTTTCCTAATGTTAGTAAATCATGTCTACCATTCTTTGTTCTGAAGTTCAAACTACTCATACAGCAGTGTTTCTGATCTGGTTATGAATCAGGAGAAGAAAGTGAACATGAGAAAATGCTGGACCCTCATCAGAGGCTATGATTTATTAGGTGTGTGGACTGGACCTGAGAGTCTTCATTCCTAACCATAACCTACCCAGTGTTACTAACTGGCAGCTATCCCATTTTGAGAACAATTGCAACTGGACAATTTTTTCTTAAGGAAGCCAGCTATGGAGTTTGAATCATGTCTAATCCCTTGATCCTTATCTGCTATCTCTGAACCACTTTCAAGACTCTTTGTCTCCTTTGATGCTGGTGATGAGGTCAAGCATGCACAGTTTCCAAACTTTGAAGGGCAATCAATACAAGAAGGGAACATGATTTTCAGCAGAAATTATTGTTTGATTCCCTTGTTCCTCACCTCTGCCTTCATAGAAACCTGTAGTAAAGAAAGAACATGGACTTAGAACTCTTTGTATCAGGCTGGTGTTTAAGCTGTGACAGGATTGAGAGACCATGGCACACTACTCACTTCTCCAAACTACCCACATGCCTGACTAAATCCCTCTATGTGAATGCAAACTCTGGACTTGGATTTCACAATTCTGGCTCTATGCTGTGAAATAATAAGGGCTTGTTTAAAAAAAAGTCTCATAAGTTTTATTTTTAAATATAAATTGCCATCAAGTGAATTCTTCTTTCATATGTGAAATTCATCATCCTTCCATTCACTTGTTCATGCATCAATTCTTTCAGAAACTGTGGATTGATTTCTACTTATGTATGGCATATACATACAAGTATGCTGTGTTTTCTAAATAAGTAATGCAAAACATACTTAACCCCATTTGACTTAAGCACAAGCACATTTATTATTTTTTTTGCAATCTTCATTTTAATGATTTTTATATTTGCAGCTCAATTATCTCATTAGATTCCTTGTCCACTCTTCAGACTTGGTAATCTTGGTCTTCTTCTATGCTTCCTCCAAAAAAATGAAAATTTCAAGTAGAACCTGAAAAATTAGAATATTACAATTTCAGAGCTTGGAAGAACTCTGTTCCATTTCTTCTTCATTACCATCATGTTATAGGGCATGGTGTTTTAATATATGTAAAGGAAACGAACTCAATAACTTCAATTTAATTTCCAAAATATTTCCAACAAATGGTTTCAAAACCTGACAAACAAATGATTCCATATTGCTAACATTCCCTGTTCAGCCACTTAAGAAAACACATGGATTTTCCTAATGGTTAATATGTGCAAGTTACTTGTGATCATCATTATTTATATTTTCCTCTTCAGCAAGGAACATAGGAATGCCATTTTAAATTTTGCCAGGGACTGCTGTAAACCTTCGCCGATTTCTGTATCTGATGTTATGTTTTTGGAACATTCAACAAGCTCCTGAGTGATGACCAATTTTGCTTTTAGGCAAGATAATAAGAATAGCAACATTCACAGCATAGGGCTGGTGTGTGCTCTCCAGTTTTTGAGACATCAACGTGACCACAGCTATTTCTCTTCACATTGTAGTGAGTTTGATACCATTTTTGTTTCCCCCTGCAGAGAAGTAATTTGAACAAAACACCCAGAGGAGGGAGATCCAAGACATGAATGAGGTTTTTCCACTCCTGACACTGTACTTCTTCAAAGGAGTAAGTGGAATAAGGTTTGATGATTCTCTTCTTCATATCAACTCAGAGTAACAATAAACGAAATGAATTCGAGCTTAGATGGTGACATACTACTCAGTTCATTTTTTCTGCTTTTATTTATGTTGTTCTCACAGGTTTTTATAGCTTATTTATTGCATCATTTTTCCAAACCAACCCAAGATTTCCTTAAAACCAAAATGTATTTGCTTAGTCTATAAATAAAGATGCCAGTAGTATCATTTTATAACAATAGTGGATTTGGAATGCTTAATAATTGGGAGACCTGCCTGAACCATAAATTGTTGATAAAAATAAGTCTTTTTATTACTTTAAAAATTAAACTAACATTTATGCTATTTAACTAATAATAAAACTAAGGAGGAATTTGGAAGCCTGGAGTTTGTTTCAGATAAACATATAATTTTCAAAAAGACCTTGATCCAAAACTGTGTGCTTTCAAAAAGAGACTCATGATCTGATCAGCCCTATAAAGCAGTCTCTCTCTTTTTAAACTTGCTTCCTATGACTGCTTGGCACTAAATCTTTTCTTCTGATGATTCAGGTTACTAATTCCTTTGTTAAAATTGCAATTTTTAATTGAGTTTTGTTGGTATTCAGCACCATATATGATTCAGTGATGTGGGTTCACACCACATTCACCAGCCATTGTACTCTGTCATGGTCCATTGGGCTTTCTTTGTACTTTGTTTGCTGTCCCCATGGTGGTGACCTCAGTCTTGCAGCCAGAGTTTGCTTTGGATTGGTCCTATTTGTTTCTTTATTTCTTTATATTCCACAGATGAATAAAGCAACCAGTATCCATCTTTCTCCTTCTAACGTAGTTTAGCTTAATCCCCTCCATTTCCATTCATATTATGGAAAATGGCAAAATTTCATCTTATGATTGTTTTTTTTAATGTAGCTGAGTATTATTTCATTGTGTATAGAAAAGATCTTCCCAATCTATCAGATGTCATATGTGCTAATGTAAACTGTAGTCATTAATTTAAACTTCCAATTAGAAACATGAAAATGAAATGCCTAGAAATTTAAATATTAGAATTATGTGGTTCCTGTGAAAATCTATACATTATTTGGAAATATATCCAAATTTAAGCTAGTCTTTCCAAATTTAAATTTTTGTACAGTATCTTGTTCCTCCCTTCAGGTTTAGACAATGTATTGGTCCCACTACCATAGCACCTGTGATCCATCAACACAGTACCTTGTAGTCTTCCTTCACCCTCCCCCTAAAAAAGATGTACACACATTTGGGAAATCAGTAATAGCAATGATAACACATAAATAATCTGGTATCCATTTTGTGTAAAAAATGTTCCTTCTATCACCATTTAATTAGGATTTTTATCATAATAAAGATATATATCTTATCAAGTACTATCTCTAATCTGTTTATAAGATGTTATAGATGATATATTTCTTTATGTGATGTGGTGACTTGCCTTCATAGATCTGAAGATCTTGAACTATTCTTGAACCCCTGGAATAAATTACACAATTTCATGATAACTGATCCTTTTACTTTATTGTTGAACTTAATTTGCTAAGATTTTATTGAGTATTTTGTGTCTGTGTTCCTCAGGGTTATTGGTCTTTAGATTTTTGTTTTTGAGATGTTCTGGTATTAGAGTAATGTTGGCCTCATAAAGTGTCTTTGGACACATTCATACTTCTTCAATTTTTTGTGAGAGTTTAAGAAACATAATTATTTTTTTGCCTTTGAAAATTTGTTAGAACTCCTTAATAAAACTACCTGACTATTGTTGTTTTAGAGACTTCTGGTTATTATTTCAATTTACTTGCCTATAAATGATCTGTTCAGGTTTTCTATTTTTTCTGATTCTGTTTTAAAAGGTTACATGCTACTAAGAATTTGTCAATATCTCTAGATTTTGTATTTCAGTGGTATAAAGATGTACATGGTAGTTTCTTATGTTTCCCTTTATTTTTCCATGTCTTTTTAAACATGTTTTTCTTATCTGATTCTACTAACTAGAATATTCTATTTTGATAGAATAAAATGTAAAAAAAACCACATATATATATCCCACAATCCCAATACAGACGTGTTCAAAATAAACTTTCATATTTTTTATACAACGAGGGGTTATGTTTCAATTTTTTCTAATTTCCATATACCTAAACATGATTTAATAAAATTGGCAGATGAAAACTTGGCAAGAATGGAATATGTTGAATTTATAATCCATAGAAAAACATATATTCTCAAGACATTGCTGAGATGGCATTTATTTAAAAAAATAGTTGGAGAATATATAAAAGAAAATAATGTCATTTTTTCTCCTCATAGCTGAAATGGTATTGCTCATAAGCAAAGCTTTCATTTACAGAATTTTCATAAATATATATATGAAAATATATATGTATGAAAAAATATGAAAAAATATATGAAAGTAAAGCTTTCCTTTAGAGAATTTTCATATATATATGAAATGAAATGAATATATATATGAAAAAAATGTATATATGAAAATTCTCTAAAGGAAAGCTTTGCTTTCATTTATATTTCATTTATATATATGTATACCTTGAAAGATATAAATGGAAAGATATTTCTTGGTTTACCAATATGACATATTAGAAAGAGTAAAATCCTTTATATGTAAAGTCTTCTTAAAAATAAGTACATGCATTTTTATATGTATATGCATTTTATGTTTTATATGTATATGTATTTTTATATGTATGACTTTTTATGTGTAGCTAAGATTGGAAAACAGAAAAATTAAGACTATGAGTGCAATAAACTAAAGCAGAATTTAAAGATAAGACTACAAACTAATTCTGAGATGTTTTTAAGCAGGAACAGCAATGTGGAGCATGATTTAACTCCCAGGTTTAAATGCATGGGGTGGGAGAGATTATTGACAGTGGAAGTGTAAATTGAGATGAAGATACCAGTATGTTATGGTAACTATTTAGTAAAATATGAATGACACCACTGTTTAGGGTAAGTTTGCCTGCGGAATCAGTTATGGACATTTGTTATAAAAAGTAGAGTCATTCTAGATGTAGAAATATCCCAAATAGTCAAATCTATAATGACAGAAGTTGATAGGTTGTTTTTTTGGAAATGGGATGAGTTTGTTAACCATTACTCAATTTATTGAATAAAAGCGACAGGGTTACATCAGGGATAGATTAAAAATGATACCAATCACATCACACCAACAAAAATGTTCTGACAACTTTTGAGCATGGGTAGGGATAAATTAGAGCCCTTAGCGCAAGAAAGAAAAACTGATGGTAACAATAAGAGGTTAAGGGAAGCACTGACAAAGCATATAGATGTGCTATTAGTGATTCTAATAGGAGATTCTTGTAGGAAATAGGGTGGAAAAAAATACTCGATTACAAAAGGAAAGAGATACTCCACCCACACATTGAGGTTCAGATCATTATCTCCTCTAAAACAAATATGAAAAATAATAGCTGCTCATGTGTAGGACACTCCATTCTCTCCATAGAGTATTGAACTTTCACAATTAAATTGCAAACTAAGGTCGGTGAATAATGAGGGGGAAATGGAAAGAAACAAAGGGGAACATGACTGGGACTGTAGATATCCCCGTCAGCAGAAAGGACTGCGGGCTCAATACCAGAGTCAAAGTGTGGCAACCAGGGGGCACAGCAAAATATCTTCAGGATCTTTACTGACAGCCTGTGGGTGCAGATCTTATCCAAAATAATGGAAGCTCTTTAGATGTACACAGGTAAAAAACAAAAGTTTCCCCTTCATGTATCTCCCAGAAGAGATCAAAGAGATGCCAGGATGAGAAGGTTGGACTTTATGAAAAGTCTAAGAGCTGACAAAAAGACATTTGCAGTAACTACCAAATCTCCTAAGAAAGTAGAAACACATGGTTGCAGAACTTAAGTCATGCAAAAGTCACACCAAAGGAAGAGACTAACAACAACATTGTTGACAATCAGTGGTACATGCTGGCCTGCCACAGTCAGATACTACATTTGCCTGTCAGTCAGGTACAACTTAGCCCCAGAGCAAGAATCTGGCAGTCCAAACTTAGCTCCCCTTATTGAGTGACTAAAAGCTTACTTGACCATAACAAGCTGTTCATGGTAGAAATGAACAGTAAGAGGTAGGAAGGAAAAGGAGGTGGGAACAAAAGGAGGTGTGGTGGGAAGTTAATACAACTTAAGAACATAGTAGAACTTGTGGAATGAAAGAAAAGGAGGTTGAAGTGACCAACTTCACTCTTCACATTTAGATTGAATAGTAAAGCCCCTGACACCCTTCTTGCCCCTACCTCATGCAAAGGTAAACTAAAGAGAGAAGAAAACAAAAATAAATTCCCAACACCCAACCATACACATACACACACCCAGAGAGAGAGAGAGAGAGAGAGAGAGAGAGAGAGAGAGAGAGAGAGAGAGAGAGGGAGAGAGAAAGAGAGAGAGCAAGATAACACATATGTCTAGGAAACAAGGAACATCTGAAAACAAGATGGAAAAGCAAAGGAAAAGCAAAATGAGGAAAAAAAGAGGTTCTGAGTCATATATAAAGAATACAGAATTAGAGGACTTAGTAGACAAATATTTCAAAACTTCAATACTTAATTTAGAAATATTAAGAAAGATAAATGAACTGCTAGAAGATCAGTCAAAAGCAGATAAGCAGATGCAAGATCTTAGAAAGTAGATGCAGGAATAGACTTCTACACCAAAGAGACCAAATATATAGAAAAAATCATAGACAGGAGCATTGATAAAAGATATGTAGAAAAAATTCTAAGCATTTTAAGAGAATTAGATTGCAGAATTAAAGAATCTCAGAAGCAGAAAATGCAAATGGCCAAACCATCCATTGGAAAAAGAGAGACTATGAAATCAAAGGAAAATAAGAAAACTCTATAAAATTTAAAAGACTTAATCAGAAGAGGAAACTTAAGCAAAAGTTGGATTTCAAAAGTTAAACAGAGATCAGAAACCTCATTCAAAGAAATAATAGCTATAATCATAACCCAACCTAACTCTGGACTAAATATTGATGCATATTAAACAGAAAGAACTCCAAAATCTTAAAATACAAAATATTTAAAGCTAAGGACATCATTGCCAAACAATTAAAAAATCAAAGATCAAGATCAAGTAAAATTTTTTTTTCAAAAAGCAAAGAAATAGTAACTTCAAAGAGCTCCCAAATTAGGAATTCAGTTCAAACACTAGTCAAGTAAGAGAGTGAAAGGTAGTATTCACAATCTATAAAACATGAACTGTCAGTAAAGAATACTCAAGTCTTCAAAATTATCATTCAAGCATAAAGGTGAAAGGAAGTTTTTTCCAGACAAACAGACACTAACAGAGTTTACCACCACCAGAACTATCTTTCAAAAAATGTTGAAAGGAGTTCTTTGCATGAAAGGAACACAAATTCTTGAGCATAATGAAAACAACAATACAAAATCAAAAACATGAATATTATGAGTCAAAAACAAAACATTAAGGATGGAAAAGATGGACAGAATCTTATAGTTAAATGTCAGAAAGCAGACACCAGTTCAAAAAAAGAATAATATAGTATATAGTAATTAAAATCTCCATAGTAACTACTTACAAAATAATACAGAATACAGACCCATGGACAAGAAATAAAAAATTTACATAATTTAATGAAAAATCATACAGAAAGAGTAGAGAGAATTATGGAAAATTTTTAAAAAGAAAGAAGAACAAAACAATCTAAACAAAATAACCAATAATAAACAGTTCTTCTCAATAATCACTCTAAATACAAGTGTCCTGGATTCACCAATTAAAAGACATTGACTAAGAATGTGGGTGAAATATTTCAGTCATAAATATTTTGTTTAAGCAATACCCATTTAAAAACTAAAAATAAGAACAGATTTAAAGTGAAAGGTTGGAACAAGATCACATATGCTAGTAATTCACAAAGAAATGGAGAAACTGCTGTTTTATATCAGATAAATTTAACTTTCAACTAAAAAAGGTAATTAGGGGCAAAAGTGAACACTGAATAATCATCAAGGGAATAGGTCACCAAGAGACTATAACTGTTATTAATATTTATGCCTCTAACACTGGGGTACCAAGTCACATAAAAACAAAACAAAACAAAACAAAGCTATTACCAGAACTAAACACTGACAAAAATAAAATCATGGTTGGAGACCTCTACAACACAACACCAACATGAATTGACAGATCATTCAGACAGAAAATTACCAAAGAAATAAAGGCTTTAAATGAAGAGTTGAACAGATGGATTTATTGGACATTTCTAGAACTTTTCATTTCCCCAAAATGAATATACTTTCTTCTTTAGTGCATATGGGACATTCTCAAAGATAGATTATTTACTAGGACATTAAACATGTTTCATAAAAAATACAAAAATTAAAAAATTGTATCAACCATCTTAACAGTATAATGCTAGAAAGCTAGAAAATTGCCACCAAAAGAATCCCAGAATAAAGAATGAAAGAAAACTTAAAAATGAGATAAAATACTCTGTACAACTTCTGGGACAATAAAATCAAAGAAGAGATCAAAAAGTATCTAGCGGTTAATCAGTATGAACAGAAAAAGTACCAAACCCTATGGGAGTCTTAGTATCATATGGAAAAATTGTAACATTGTAGGCCCACGTTTAGAAACAAAAACAAGGAGAAACTCAAACAACTTAACTCTGCAACTGAAGAAACTAAAATAAATAAATAAATAAATAAATAAATGAAAGAACAATAAAAATTCAAGTAGAAATAATGACATAGAAAACATGAAGATAGTCCACCAAAAGATTAGTAAAACCAAAGAGTGGTTCTTTGGATAAATAAACAAAACTGATGACCTCTAGCTATAATTATGAAGAAAAGAGAACACCAGATTAATAGAATCAGAAATAAAAGATATAAAATTAAACAGACACTGCAGAAATATATAGACTCATAAGATCCTTTTTTAAAAGGTCCCTAGAACAAAAATCCAGAAACAGATGACTTTTCAAGTGAATTCAATTAAGGTTTAAAAGAAGATTGAATACCAATCTTACTGAAATTCTTCAAAAAAAAATCTTTAAGTTTGAAAAACATTTCAACATGGTCAATATGGCCAGCATTTCCTGATTTCCAAACCAAATAAAGAAGAAACAAAAGAACAGAAATGATAGAAAAATATCTTTGATGATCATTAATGTAAAAATTCTCAACAAAATCCTAACAAACCAAATGCAATATATCAATATATCATGATCTACTGTGATCAAGCAAACTTCATCCAAAGGATTCAAGTCTGGTTCAACAACATGTGCAAATTAGTCAACAGGATGAGCAAAAATGCACATGATCACCTCAACACAAGCTAAAAACGTGTTCAACAAAATTCAATATGTATTTTTGCTAAAAAAAAATACTCAATAAAATGAGAATATGTGGAAGCTATCTAAATTTTTATAAAAATCATAGATAACAGACTCACAACTGACAAATAGCAATAGCAAAAGCTTAAGGAATTCCTACTAAGATCAGGAACAAGACAAAGATGTCCATTATCACACTTTTATTCAGCAAAGCATTGGGAGTTTTATCTGAAGCAATTAGGCAAGAAAAAGTCACACATAAAGTAAATCCAAATTGGAAAAGAAGCAAAACTCCCTCTATGCCCAGATGACAAGTTCATATATTTAGATTAAGCAAAGGATTGCCAAATTAATTAATAGAAATAATAAATCAATATGGCGAAATGGTAGGACACAAATCAAAACACACACAAAGTTGAATTTTTATGTGCAAACAATGTATGGTGAATAAGGGAAGTAGGAATATAATTATCATTCCAAAAGCATGAAATACTGGAGAGTAAATTTAACAGAGGTCATGAAAAAATATATAACTCTTGTAAAAGGAAATAAAACAAGATACAATTAAAACAGATACTCTGTATATATTGATTGGAGCAATTATCGTAATTAAAATGACCAAAACAAGCAAAAGGTCAGGAGGAAAATTCAAAACAAACTAACAATCAAACATCTGGGGAGGGGGGGGTCATAGGTGGGAGCAATCAGGGAGGGCAGGTGGTGGGTAATCCCCAGGAACTACAAAGATGTGAAACATATAAATAAATAAAGTATTTAATAATAATTTCAAAAATAAAAAAAATAGAATCAATCAACCCAAATTTAAATAGAATAATGTAATCTTTTTCATTTCTAAATGATCTTATCCATAGTGATCCTGTATAATCTTCTCAAACTGAATATTTTTTCACTTTTTAGATATAAGTACTCTGGGCTGTGTCATGTCCTCTCAAATTAATATGTTGAAGTTCTCACCCCCTGGACATCAGAATACAAATAAAATGAAATAAAATGATCATATTACCTAAAGCAATTTATACATTCGATGCAATACCTATGAAAAGGGCAATCACTTTTTTGAAGGATATAAAATAAGCAATTATTAAATTTATGTGGAACAAACAGCCTTGATTAAAAAAAAAAAAGATAGCACATTTCCTGATTTCAAACAATGTAGCATAGCAACAATAATAAAATACTGAAACAAAAACAGAAACTGGGGCCAGTAGAAAAAAATAGAAAGCAAAGCCCAGAGGAAAACCCCCACAAAAATGGAGAGTTAATCTTTGACAAAGGAGCTACCATAATACAATGGAGGAAAAAACAGCCTCTTCAAAAAATGGTGTTAGGAAATAGTCACATGCAGTAAAACAAAACAAAACAAAACAAAAAAACCAGGATCCACACTTAACACAAAATATAATTCAAAATGGATTAAAGATCTGTATATAAAAACCATAAAGAATTTAAAAGAAAACATAAAGACACATTTCAAAACATTTACAAAAGATAAGAATTGGGAAGTCCACCCCAACAGCAAGCAAAAAAAAAAACTGGAATTATATAAAGTTTAAAAAGAGTTAGTTTCTGTAAAAAAACCATTGCACAGAGAGAGCGAGAGAGAGAGAGAGAGAGAGAGAGCGAGCAATTTACAGGATGGGAAGAAATATATCTGTACATCACACACCCAACAAAGTTCAATCTCCAATATTTAGAAACAACAAAATCAAAACAACCCAATGAAAGGGGGAACAGGATCCCAATAAACATTTTTCTAAAGAAAAACTTCATTCAGTTATCTACGGGTATATGAAAATTGTTCAGTGTCACTTAAAATAAGGGAAATGCAAACCAAAACCATTATGAGACATCATTACCATGTTACCACTTGTGAGAGTGGCCTTTATAAAAAAGAATGTAATTAACAAAGGTTGATGAGGTTGCAGTGAAAAAAAGAATAGGAACTAGTGGTGGGAATGCAAGTGGGTGCAGCTCCCGTGAAAAATGGTATGGAACTTTCCGAAGAAATTAAAAATGAAAGTTCTGTATGATTCAGCAATGCCTCTTTTAGGTTTTTATCCAAACAATAAAAAAACTAGAATATGAAAAACTTTAGTTACACATATGTATATAGCACTGTCCAAAACTTTCAAGTCATGGAACCAGGCTAGATGCTTTCCATCAGATAAATGGATAAAGAAACTGGAATATATACTCGATAGAATGCTACAAAGAATTCTACTGAGTTTATGTAATTAGGGGGAAAATGCATGGACATCAGGGTGATTGTGTTAAATAAGTCAAAAAGTCAAAGAGATATTAAACAATAGAACTCATCTGTGGAATATAATTAACAAACACATAGTATACAAAAGCAAAACACAGTAGAATAAATCTTGATTTCAGCAAAAGACTATTATGGTTACCAGTAGGAACTGGAAGTGAGGAGAAGGAAAGGGTGAGAGATGAGGTATTTATAGAGGTCTGTTAGTGGAAGGTGAGTGGAACACGAGCACATATGAAAGAGCAAAATTGTGGACCCAAAATTAAAATAATTTTTTAAATGGGGGGGAGGAAGCAAGCTATGTTTGACAGTTGTGCAGAAAATGAATGTCTCTCTTATTTACCATTTAATAACAATGGTATTGAGATGATATCAAACAGATAGTATAATTATAAGAATTGCATTGTGACTTTTAGCTTTGAAATATAAACTTTCAATATGTATCTAACGTGTATCCAAACTTGTTTGATTAGACTTGAATTAAGAAAATGCCTATTCTGGGATAATTAGCCAGTCAGATCATCTTTGTGGAATCTCTAAACATGGTATATATAGTGCATTTGTAGAGTTGTTATTTAAGAAAACAACTAACTTAAGTAAGATGCTCCTAAAGCAGTCACAATGTTGCAAGTGAATCTTGTGTTAGGATTGTTCTTCAAAGAGCCCATTATGTGATTTGTCAAGTGAAAGTTTTCTGTGAATAAACACAAAATAGTGTAATATCTACATACACAGTAAAGATGGTAATATAAACCCTTACCTCATTAATCTTGAGAGTATTCCTTTTCAGAGAAACATTGATGTGAACCATTTTAATAGATGGCAGTTAATTAGAGATCAATGCCTGGAAAACGAACAAAGTGAGATTGTTGACTGAAGAATGAAGCCCCAAATCACTGTTGATCTTATGTCAGTAGCTTTAAAATAGTAATGTAAACAAGAATATAGACTAGAAGACAATCCAAAAAAAATTGAATTCAAAACCTATAATTTGATATAAGCCTGCAATGAAAGGGAAAAAAAAAACCTCTAGATTTTAATTTATGAAGAATGATTTAATCCATTTTTTTCCTTAGAGCAAAATTAAGAAATAGACGTCTCATTTTCCAAAAGTCTTGCTTCTTAATTAACAGTGATGCCAGACAGTATACATGCATGCTTCACATAACCTCATTATGATAGTAATGCCTTCCAGGTGTCTTACTTGTATCTTATATAAAGGAAAGGACATTGAGAAAGGTTGGGTTATTTGTCTATTAATCACATGGGGAGAGTTTGCTTTGAGTGCTTTTACTGATTTCAAGTCAGGTAAAATTGGAAGAATATAGCAAACATTTAAAATATCTAAAATTTAAGGCCATGCACGGTGGCTCGTGCTTGTAAGCTTCAGCCTATGAAGCGGCCGAGGCTAGAGATCGCGGTTCGAGTCCCGTCTCGGGCCTGTAGCCAGCCCTAGTTCCAAAAAAATAGCTGGGCGTGGTGGCGCGCGCCTGTCATCCCAGCTACCTGGGAAGCTGAGGCTGGGGATTGCTTGAGTCTGTGATACCCCGGGCAACAAGAGCCTGCGGTTCCACAGGCAAAAATAACAAGACCTAGTCTCAAAAATAAAATAAAATAAAATAAAATAAAATATCTAAAATTTAAATACAAAACAATAGCCACATTAATCTGTTTTTCTGAGACATGCAAAAATATATGTTCATAAAAACAAATTACTTCATACTATATAACTTAAGGTACTCTATTCTGTGGTAGTTTAAATTTTCTCTTTTATTCTTTTATTTTTTTAGTATGTAAAGACCATATATTCTCTCATATTAATGAATATTATTTCATAGGAAAAAAATAAGCCCTCCAGCTATTCTCAAAATAGATCAGACAGTTTCATTCCATTGTAAGATAATTGAATTATCATGGCATTTATTTCCATGACAAGAGACCACCAGAGGAAGGTCCCTGAAAAAAGCTCCAGTGGCTTCTCCCCAGGACACTGTGTGACTCTCTATTCCCCATTGTTAGTTTTCACACAATTCATTTCAAGTAATTCTCTCTTTGCCTAAGGAAACATATCCACAAGAACATATAATGATCCTATTACATGTACAGCACTCTAGGAAAATAACAACACATTTAAGAACATCTTAGGGATGATAAATGACTTTGTTTCTGGAACAGAGATCTCTAGATAGTCTGGATTTAACTGTTTATTTCCCCCTCATCATTTTTAAAAAGAAAGAAAGAAGGAAAGGGGGAAAGAAAGATAGAATTTTACTAGTCAAGAAAATCTTGTCAGGGTGATAGTTCTATTAAATTTGAATTATAATTTAAGCCAGTTTTCACAAATTCCATAAAAGTCATCTTTTGAAACTGTAAACAGACTAGATTTGGTCTAAATATTGTGGTGAACGAAGCAAGTATTTGTGAATTTTCTAGCCCTTGACTTATGGACACTAATCACTTTACATTTTTAGATACATACACACATATCACACACAATACAGATATCATGACATTATATTTAGGGGAAAAATGGAATGAAAGAAATATGGGCCAAAATTGCTGTGACTTTAAGATATTACAAGGATGAGGATAACCGTATTCTCCCAGACGTGTCATCATAACACTTGACTTGGTTTGGACAGTAAACATGACTGAGAAAGAAATTTAGGGCACATTCTAGAAAACACCTATAGATATTTGAAGTTTTTAGGTTTTTTTTTTTTTTTTTTTTTTTTTTTTTTTTTTTACATTCTACTCCAAGAAGGACTCATTCCTATGTCATGCAGTTGAGGCTTTTGGATTATTTGTTACAAAAGCAAAAGCTGGCCCATATATATGCAGAGGATTTTTAAAATTTTTAAAATTTGTTTATTTATTTATTTGTACATTGTTGTTACCCCAGGATTCTCATACCACAACCCCATGGCAGAGAATTTTTTAAACAAGTTCCAAAAACAAAAGTGTAAAGGATGTGAAATTTTAAGGAGATGTTACCATATGCAATATAAAAATACATTTTTGTATATTATACCTGTATTATCATAACAAAACTAGACTTTTCTTTAAAAGGCACTGTTGGTAATATATCAGATGATAGAAGCATAGGAGAATATGCATGTAAATTATTTATTAATATCCAGAATACAAGAATTTTTTAATCAATAAAAAGGAGTATCTCATCTCAAAAATGGGTAAAATAAAAGGAAGCAGCAAATTATACAAAAAAAAACTGAAATAGATAATATATTCATTCTCTAAGGTTACATAACAAATTGTCATAGACTCGGTGATTTTGGACAAACCTCATTTATTTGTCCAAAATCCTGTCAGTCTGGTGTCCAACTGTGAATCAGCTGTTTTTCTACACTAGTCTTTACAAGGTATTGGCTAGTCTACTCTTTTATTGTGGAAAATTTACCTTCAACTTCAGATTTTGGGCTAAATTCAACCCCTTTTAGCTATAATATGAAATATGATTCCTGATGAATTTGACCTAAAAAATTTGTCTCAGTTTCCTCCAGTCATCCTGCCCCATGGAGCTTTTCAGGAAAAGAGAAACCCCTTCATCAATATCTTCTTAGGCCTTGAGTGTTTCTTGACAAGAAAAAACAGTTCCAGTTAAGGTCTCAATTAAGTCAGGACCTTTTTTAAGTTAAACTGATCTGAGACCTTAATTATTGCAAGTCCCAAACCGAGAATAACATAGACTAACTGAAATATACCACAGGGCATATCTTTTTAGGGTTATTTAGAGTTCTACTTACTGCAGTGTAAAGAAAATGAGTCAAAATCAGGCTTTTTTTTTGTATCCCCAAAAGAAAGAGCCCATAACATTTATATACTAGCATATAAGAGATAGATCTTACATTTACAATGATTTAGCCATTGTATGATTATGGGTACTTAACAGTGTAAAGGGAACTAGGAAACTCGGTTCCTCCTTTGTCTCTCTCAGTCTGCTCCTCTGTCTCTCTCAGTCTTAGAGTCTCTCTCTACCCATGTACTTGTATATATGGTCCTCTGTCTCACCATTACAGTCATGATAGACATAAATATTCTAAGATTCTTCTTCTACTTGTCCAAATCAACAATGAATCTGCCTGGCCTGGCATGTACATGACAAGTGGCATAGAGAGCAGTAAGTTTTGACAGACAAGAATGGAGCCCTGTGAGGTCTGAGAAGACACTGACAGGTGACCAACAGGTGTCTCGCCACAGGCAGGTGATATTCAGGGGTCAGTATCTTCTCTCGGACACATTCCCATCAATGGTGAGAGGTATATGGATCTCTGTGGCAGCTGGAACAGATCCTGTGGAGAATAGAAGAGACCTTGGACAGATATTGTGCCTATTAGGTGACAGGGATTTGTGGGGTGGGTGTTTCTCACAGATCTATAATTGTTTATGTTGAAAGAGTGATACAAGCTCCACAAACTGCAATCCCGAGTTCATCAGTTACAGGTTGAGATGTGGAAACTGAGACTACATTTGACATTTCTAGATATCTCAAGAGACCGACCCACCATTTTAGAGGTGACAGACTCTTCTAGAGAGAAGAGGGAGGCTGGCTTCATGTTTCAGACTTGCCTTGTAGTAGCAGACAATATTATCACCCTGGAGATACCAGATTCCTCTTCTGGAGAAGACAAGGCTGGGTCCTTGCTTCATGTTTGTCCAGTGTTGACACAAAAAATGAAACAATAGCCTGTGGCCCCAGGAATTTAAGTTGCTGACTGTCCCAGATGACAAACTTCACCACATATCATCCATACACCCAAAATGTATGGGTAGACTTGGGTAAACAGTTCTGTCAGAAACCAGAAGAGCCTTTTGTAGTGTGGCTACTACATTTGTAGAACCTGGGGGTACATAGCATCATTTACACTGGAGAGAAGATGGAGAAACTGGTTTCAGTGGCATTACATCCATCATTGATGGGTACAGAATTACCAACAGGATGGCCAGGGTGACCATGCTCTGTTTGATTGGGCAATGGCTGTTATGTGAACAGTATGCACCAATATGGGTGATGTGGCAGAAACAATGAGAAAATGACAAACATATGCTGAGATTTTACTGGTATTTCATTACCTGGGAATGTGACAGGAAATGTTTAATGTAGATACCCAGGCCCCTGATAATGAGCATTTTACAGCTGGGATGTGGTATTTTGCATTGCAAAATATCCATTTGTCCTTATATGTGTCCCTCACTGCAATTCTACAACCTATGTCAGATGCTGAATAAATGAGATCATATGGTAGTCAGCTTGGGTGAAGTAGAGAGGTGGCCCTATCAAAAAGGCATATGCATAGTTGTTATATAACCAAAAAAGAGTGCCAAAAAAGATAAGTGAACCTCTTAAGTCACCTGCACACAAAGACATACAAAATTCAAACAATACAAACTAAGGCTCAGAAGTAAACACAATTTAAAATAGAAATTGAATCCTTAAATACTAAAATAACAAAAATTAGAAAGCAAATTTACAAGTGGTTAAGAGCTCAATAAATAAGCTGAAGAGATCTAAAAACACTTGTGAAAATATAGTAGGCCAAATGGAAGATTGAATCAGTGACCACAAGACAGTAAGGACTAAGGATTCGGGGGAAGAAGAAAGCCAAGGCTAAAAATCATTCAAAACTATTTGACATCATCATGAATGTCAACAGAAGGTTAAATAGGTATCCCGGAAGAGGAGGGGGAGGACATATAGCTTTTTATGAAAACATAAAGGACAACATCCTACACTTAAGGAAGGAAGAATGGGTACTCTAAATACAGCAAGACATACACCAAGACACATAGTAGAAAAACAAGAAACCTTTCAAGACAAAGAATATTAATTGTAGGTAGTGGGAAGAAACAGTTTATATAGGTACTCCTATCAGCTTACATAAGATTTTTCAGGACAGCCCCCGTGATACATATTCTCAAAACAAATCCTTGGGAAACAATGCTACAAGCATATGGAATGGGGATAGCTATACTTATACCAGATAAAATAAAATTCAAGCTAAACAATGTAACAAGAGACAGAAATAGACATATAGTGATTGAGGAGTCAATACTTCAGGAAGTCAAAACATATAGAATACATCTATAAATAAATCTAAATATATATATATACAGATATTGGTCACATCACAAGAGTGGTAGGCACTTCAACATTCCATTTACATCAACAAATTAACCATACCGGAAATAAAGAAAAAAGTTTTCTTGCTAGAGCATGGTATTTAGGGAAAAAATTGTAGCACAAATCACTGAAATAAGAATTGGGAACCCAGAAATAAACCCATATTTAAATGGACAGTTAATCAAAGCCAAAGGAACCAATAACATAAAATGGAGAAAGTGAAGTTTCTTTAACAAATGGTGCTGGAAAAACTGGACAGTCACAAGCAGAAAAACAAAAGTAGAGCACTCTTTTACATTGTACACAAAAAAATTACTCAGGTTGGATAAAAAAATGTTATGTAAAACCAGAAACTATGAAAATATATTGTTACATATCATACATAATAAGTTTCACATGTATATTTCACATATATATGAAATCATAGGCAAAAGACTTAATGGTATTGACATTAATTATAGAAGCATCTATACAGTGAAAGGAACTGTCATTAAAGAAAAAGTTACCCTACTGAATAGGAGAAAATATTTTCTCAATATTTACCCAACAAGGAGTTAGCATCCATAATCTACATAATACTATGCAAAAGGAAAATAAAAAATCCAATCAAGAGATTATTGAGTACAATATCAAAATGATGGTTCATGGGCAACATGGTGGTGGGAGAACTTTGGGGTACACAATGATATAAAATTATATATGTGTGTGCATGTGTAATCATTAAAAAGAAGTGGGAAAAAAAGTTAAATAGACACTTGTACAAAGAACACATACAGAAGGCCAAAAGTCACATGAAAAAATGTTAAATACCACTAATCATCAAGGAAATACAAATAAATAGCAATGACTTACTGCCTCTCTCTGCAAAACCATCCATATCCAAAGAAAGAAAGAAAGAAAGGGAGAAAGAAAGAGGAAAGGACGAAATAATGAAGAAAGAAGAAACAAAAAAAAAGAGGAAAGGAATAAAGAATGAGGAAAGAAGAAAGAGAAAAAAGAAACAAAGGAAGAAAGACACAGAGAGAGAGAAAGAGGAAAGGAAGAAAAAACGAGGGAAAAAAGAAAGAAAGAGAGAAAGAAGCAGAAGAAAGACGCAAAGAGAGAGAGAAACACGTTGGTTGAGGGTGTGGAGAAGACAGAACACTTAGAAATTCTTGCCTGGAAGGTAAACTGGTTCAACCTCTATGGAAAATATTATGGATATTCCTAAATATATAAACAAGTTGATAGACCATATGATTAAGCAATTCTACTCCTAGATATTTACCTTAAAAAAAAACCCTGAAAAATCACTAATTCAAAGGAATATTTGCATTGCATTATTTCAATAGTTAAATTATGGAGACAAACTAAGTGTCCAGCACCTGGGGAATAGATTAAGATGTGGTATATGCACAAGATAGACTACTATTCAAGTATCAAAAATAAAGTGAACACTTGCTGTTTGTAACATGGATGAAATGTAAGGGATTATGCTAACGGAAATAAATCAGAGAATAGTAAGTACCAAAGGATTTCACGTATATGTTGAATATAGATAAACAAAACAAAATAACTGACAGAGCTAACACAAAACAAACCCTAGAAATATGACTTTAGCAAAGCTTAGGTTACTAGAAGGGAAGATATTTTGGAGGTGTGAAGAACAGAGATCCAGTTGTCTAGAGTAAAGTCCTATAGGTGTTTTGGTGGCAGGTATTTGTAGTGACATATATCTAAGGAGAAGTCAACCTATTCCTTTAAGTTACAAAAGGTATTCTAAACCAATGCCATCTCAATAAATGTTAAATAATAAATTCTTGAAATTAATGAAAAATAAAATGAGTGAAATCATACACTAACTAGGACTTCAAACGTGAAAATCTCATTTTATTGTTTACTCTTTGAACATTAAATATATCCTCTATTGATAGCTTTTCTTGAATTCCCTCCTACTACCCTGAATGCACTGTAATCTTCTTCTGTTTTTCAATATTTCCGAGACTCAGATTTAAGACTTAAAAATTGCTTTTATAGTAAGATAACTATGCACTACTTGAACAATCCATGCCACTGGTAAACCAATTTAACATGAATAAAACGCCATTTGAAGTCATAAGGACAATGTAATGTCACTGGTGTTTGCTAAAAAGGTCAGTGCTTTGAGTATTGCAAGAGAAAATGGGACAAGACAGGATGTGAAAGTAAGCATCAGTTGTAAGTAAACATTACACATTGTAGAGGAATAAAGCAATTGCTTATCTGAGCTTTGTCATTTGGATAAAGATGAAACAATCTGGTTTCCCTGGGATGACTAACTTTTACCCAACCAAGCACATGATTTCATTTGATATCAAGGGTTTCTTCCCTTGTCTTTCATGCTCCACGTGGGTGTACCTCATTAACACCCTGGGGGCTGCTATATATTTACCTTTGTCACTTCTACACTTCTTCATTTCTGAGCTGTGCTTAACACTGGGAGTTGAAGAAAAGGGCAAATTGTAATTTATGACAGCTTACTTCAAAATTTCAGGGTTGCACAGAGGTCACTTCAGCAAGAATAACTGAATCCTGGTGTGGACAGAATTAGGGCTGACTAAGAAGTCATCTACAATTGGCAGATCATATGGTTTGGCTCAGGAACTTCCATTTTGCACGGCTTCTCCTCAAACTTTGCTTCCCCATCTCTCTTCAAATACTCAGTGTGTCTACTCATTAATTTCCGTGTCTGACTGCCTTTAACTGCTAGTCTTTTTCGGTCTAGTATGTTTACTTCATTGCCTCCACACTGTGCTATCAGGGTATATCTTGGTCTAATCACTTCTCCGTCGCCTTCAATTGCTGTCTGATACACTATCTGGTTCACCATATCCTCTTGTCTATTATATACTATAGTCAGTATTTGTTCCCACTGTCTCTGGCATGTACCCCTCTGTTTCTGTTGACACAGTTTCTCTTCTCATTCTAAAACTTCTTCACAGAGGCAAACCCACTCCTTTCTAGAGGCCAGATGTGTCATGAGGATTGTAGTCTCTGTAATTCTGTTTTTCTTCCCTAGAGGCCTAAGCAATTATAATTGTCCTCTTCATTGCAGTAGTGTTGTTTGAGAACTATATCCGTGGATGAAATATCATAGCAGAAGTAAAACATTTCAAAATAGGAAAAATAACCCTTAGAAAATACAAACTGAGAAACAGAAACTAAAAATTCACAAATAAACCACACCATGATTGCCACAAGACTGAGACAAATCAAATAAACATTAAAAATGACAAACCGGATAAATAGAAAATATTTCTCAAATCACCGGATATATTTGCTGTTAAAAAATGCTATTGACATTTGATATTGCTTTGATAGCCAGAAAACATTTCAAACACCCTTGCTAGATGTGAAGGGTTTTGGTAGATTTTTCTGGATTTCCTATACAGGTATTACGGATGACCGTACAAGGAATCATGCTAATAGAAATAAGCCAGAAAGAAAAAGAGAAATATTGGATGATCTCAGCTATACACGAGCTACAGGGAAAACAAAAGGACAAGGAAAATTTAAAACTAGCACACTGTCAGCAGAACTAAATCATAGACCAAGGGCAGGAGTAAATTTAGGGGAGGGATGGACACAGGAAATCTTAAGATGATGGTTCACTGGTTCATGGGTTACAAGGTATGGGAGAACCTCAGGATATACAACGTTTATATATATATAAATATAAAAATAAATGCAATCAATTAATCAATTTTAAAAAATAAAATCTAGATATTCAGTAAAATGTTCCTGCTTCAGGGTCTGACTTGGGAGATTTTTATTTCTTGGTTAGTATAGGCTTTGTGAGAGAGCACATCTGTTTCAAGGACTAAGAATTCGACATTCATTGTTTATATGAGTTTAAAGTGTTCTTTCTGATTCAGTTTTGTTGCTAGAAAATAGCTTTTTCTAATGAATTGTACATTTATTTAAAAATGTGTTGTATATAATAAGAAACAAAATGTGCTGTTGAGGATGTGGAGAAAAAGGAACTGTTGGTGGGATGTAGACTAATCCAACGCCTATGGAAAATAGTATGGTGATGCCTCAATATATTAAAAATAGATCTGCCATATAACCCCAAAATCAGACTTCTAGCTATCTACCCAAAGAATACAAAGTATATAAAATTACTAATTTGTAGGTAACCCTCCATGTTGTTCACAATCATGTTATTTAAAACAACCTAAATCTCCCCAAGTAGACAAGAAGATCAAAATGTTGTTATACACACACACACACACACACACACACACACACACAAATGCTACTCAGCCATTGAAAGGGATGAACTCATGCCATCTTTGGCAACATGTGAGTCATTATTCTAAATGTTGAGTTTCAGTTAGTGAATATTCACATTTTTTTGAAACTTATTCCCATTGGCAGTGTGAAATTACATAGTTTGCCAATAAGAAACACTGAAAAATATGGGGTTTGAGGTGAAAAAAAGAAGTTAATTATTAACTTACTATTCTAATTTATTTATACACAATTTAAAATAGCATACAGAAAAAAACTTCATTACAAACTGGATGTTCAAACAAGAACCTAAAGATCAGGGAAAGACTAGCATAGATGAGGGGCAGAAGCATTCTAGCTATAGAACACTGTGGATAGGGCAGACTAGAATACTGGGGACACAAAATAGTAAATTTGAGTTCAAACAGTGGAGAGCAGACTTGATGTGGGAAGAAGGGTGTTCATGATTGAGAAAATGGGACGATCTTGCTTCAAGTCAGAAAATGGTCACAAGAGACAAAATGTTGTATAAAGAAAAGGCATAGCACCAAAGGTAGTAAACCTTACAGAGTCTGGGACAAACACAACTTGACCCTGGTAGTTACTTGGAGATCATAGGACATTATCAAAATTTTAACATTGTCACAGATAGCTAATGTGATTTGCAGATTGATGGGAAATAAAGTGTAAGAGAAATGAATCCTCAAATACTGAGATGACAACATTTTCTGAGGAAGGTAGATGATGGGAATGGATTTGTATGGAAGAAATAGGGATCTGTATAGAAGAAAAAGTGGTTTGGAATGTAATGTTTGAATATTTAAATGAAGAAGTCATGGCAATTGGATACAAACACTGTTCAAAAGAAAAGGTTAGCAACTGAGAGATAAATTGAGGGTGAAGTCAACAGATAGTTGAGAGTTAAAGCTACATGGACCCATAAAATTACCAATGAAGCAAGTAAAGAAAAAACAACATAGAATTGATAATAATCTGTATATTTCCAGTATTTCACAGAGATTAGATATACTCATCACCAAAGACACACTCCAATCCCTCCCCCATAGAGGC
Source organism: Uropsilus gracilis (assembly GCA_004024945.1). Classification (NCBI taxonomy): domain Eukaryota; kingdom Metazoa; phylum Chordata; class Mammalia; order Eulipotyphla; family Talpidae; genus Uropsilus; species Uropsilus gracilis. The sequence continues at coordinate 63,164 of PVHY01004138.1, forward strand.
AGGAAAGTATCATAAGAGTGGAGAATCTGGAATCCCAACTGAAGGTAGCACAGGTAAAGAAGGGTGAAGGGTGCAACATACTTTTATGCCTTTCTTCTGGGAATATATATATTATATACATAAATGGAATATATAATATAATATTTATATATCCACCTTTTTTCTCATTTTAGAAAAACAGCCTTGTAAAGAAATTTTTTATAAGGACTTATATTCTGATGGTAAGGGTTCTTTCAATTTCCACAATTAGTTAGACAAAGGTAATACCAGTTTCCCTATTCTAGATAATATAAAATATTATTGAATATTAAATATAGGGGCAAATAGGAAAGGCAGCTTATAGTGAAAACTAAATAAACTCATGTATAAAAGAATTTATCAATTGTAAGTGGCTTTGTCCCTTAGAGAAGGCCAGAGAAACTGGGGGAGTCTGGGTGCAGGCATCTCTTGACTAATGTATTCAGGATTCTTACTCCAAGCTGAAATAGGATCATCACCTGAATTTTAAAAAGCCCTGAAAGTTTCTGATCTTTAGTCAAGTTAAGGAGTCTATGAGATCTTGTACTTCTATGTGCTGATTTCTGCAAGAAAGCAGAAGATGATTGTCAGAACAAGTTCTGTCCCTCCTCAGTGTAATAAATGTTTTCATCCATGATGCATATATAAGAATGTAACAAGATCAGCTATAATGGAGCTCAGTGACAAGACAAATATTTCCATTGCAAGTCTTGACCCTGTCACTTATCTGAGTTCTTTAACACACTGCAGAACTAGACACACTATCAGCCACATAAAACCAGGTCCTTACCACTCACTATATTCATTAACACTCATTATTCATTAACACTGATTGTTCCTCTTTCTATCTCTCTGAAAGTCATACTGGGGTAATCTATTTCACCTCTGACCATTAGTTCTTATTCACCTGTTTATTTTTTAAAAAATAATTATTGAACATTTATTAAAAATCAAGTTAATGAGGGTCACAGGCATGCCAAACTATGTGAAAAGAAATCAAGAGAATGGCCATCTGCAAATCAAGGAGAAAATACTTAGGGGAAACCAAACCACTTCACACTTTTAATTTCTGGCCTCTACAACTGTACAGTTGTAATGTACCACTGACCTCAGAGATAGAGGCAGATGATTTTTATTTTTTATAAAAATTATAATCTGAGTGATTATTCTGAGGAGTTGGAGAATAATACAGCCTTTCAGCAGCTGTGAGAATTAGTCATGGCAGAAGATCATGAATAACTGCTAAAATACCAAGCATAAAAATTTCTAGACCTATCAGTACTGAATATGGAACTGAGACATTCCTGGAATCATCAAGGGAGGATCAATGGCAAAAACTCTTATGGATGGAGATACTTGACCTATGTCAGTGGTAAGAGCAGCTGACTTTTAGAAGCTCATTTAGTTGACTTTTACATTTAACCCCTTTGGCTAATCAAGGACTCTGCTCTTCCTTTTGGAAGCCCAAAAACAAATATAGTTCAGAAGAGAAAATTAGATAATTAAAGAAAAAAGTAAATGAGTCGGTAGGAAAAAGCTATTTTGCCAAAGTTTGTAGATTTAAGTTTGGCGTTACAGAAGGAAAAGTTGCAGAGAAGAAAGTCCTTGTGAGAAATTGAATACATATTGCAACTACATGAAATTTCACTTGGACTTAACTTCGTTCTTTTCATCTTGGCCAGTCAATATTGTGAAATGTGAAATGAACTCTATTACACTAAATATATCAAATCATAGTAAAAAAAAAAAAAAACAGAAACAAGATGCTTAGCAATGAAGGACAAGTGTAAGTGAATTGGGAGGTATTTATTTAAAGAGAATAAATTATTCCAAAGCCATTAAATTCAACTTAATGGAATTAAGTATTCATAAAGAAATGAGGAATAAGATTATGCAGACCATTGGCCTTACAGTTATTAATGTTAGTATTTAAATGCCATTAATTCATTGCAGCACAGAATGAGTATAGCACAAAATATAAGAGCATGTTTCAACTTAATGCTTAGTTACTTAGCAGTTAGAAATCAACAAAAAGTGAAGGTATCCTCCAAACCCATTAGAAATTAAAGGTGATGATAAATATATTTCACCAAGTAATGATCCATATACTAACTTAATGAAGAAAAGACCCACTCAGGGTGAGGGAAAATGAAGGGGGAGGGGGAGGTTTTGCCAATTCACTCTCACTCCACCGAGTCCTCAGGAGAAATACGAAAAACAAATTTTGCAAACAGTGACATAGAATGCTGCCATGGTCCAGCTGCTGTGGGGAACGGTGCCTGAGGGAAGGGGTGAGGGTTGCAATCAAGATGATCTCTTGGGCAGGAGGGCACAGCGGCTTTTCTCTTGATCCGCTGGTCACAAGTTTATTTTTCATACAGCTTTTATACAACTCATGTAACACAGTTCAGCAATTACAACAGCCTTTTGCTTGGCATCAGTTTTACTGGGGGCTAGTTTTCTGTAGGCATCTGCTTATCTAGGATAGATGGCCATCACTAGACCCTCTATGGGATGCCTTTGTTATCTCAACTGATTTAGTTTACAGGGCTTCCTGATACCTGTGCTTGCTTAGGTGTGCAGGATGTGTTATCAATAATATTATAGTTCCTCATATTTGTGAGGATTTGTTCAGCGGGCAACCTTCTTTTTCTGCCCCCCACAGAATGTGTGAGGGACCAGATAAGGATCCTGGCAGTACAACTGGGCAGAATGCAGAAGAAGGACTATCATAGAACATAATGGACTGGAGAAACAACCATGATGAAGACCTATCACAAAAGTGTGCCTACAAACTCATCAGGAATGGATGAACCAAGACCCTATGTTGGGATATGTCACCCAAGAAAACAAGGAGTCCCTCCCCACACTGTGGGAGAGGAAGCCCACAGAGTTGGGGAACTGGCTTCACAGCAAATCTGCAAAGGGAGAGAGTGGAGATCATCTACAAAGGTCACTGGTGGATGCCTACCCTCTCTGAGAAACCTCATTAAAGAAAAAACATGGAGCAAGTCCCCCCCCCCAAGCCAGAAGGCAGAGCTGTGGAGTGAAGAGGTACTGAGAGTGAAGATATACTGAGTGAAGATATACTGAGAGAATAGACTGGAATGGTCAGTCAGCAATGAGAAGACACATTTAAACCTCAAATGAGCATGGATACGCTTCCCAACAAAAAGCTAAGACTACACTCCTTCACACACAGAATGCTGTGTACCAGGAACAAGTCCCTCACCAGTCAAAAAGACACTGAACCATAGAAAAGGAAGAGAGGCCTACGGACTGAACATAAATCATCAAACAATGAGAGAGGATTCCGAGTGAATAAGGCATCCCCGGAACCGTTTATCTATGTAAGAAATTTTTGAAAAATGAATAATAAAAAAAATTCAAAAATTTAAAAAAATGCAGCTGTAGCCAACCTCTCATTCCTACATTTTTGAAAACTGAATTTGCACAAACTCTGATGGCTATAGCCCAACATCTTTTATTTTTTATTTTTTTATTATTTTTTTAAAAAAATTTAAAAATTTATTTATATATGTTTCACATCATTTCATTCCTTGGGGGTCCCAACTACCTCCCCTTCCCACCCGCTCCAGCTGGTCCCCACTCTCCCCATGTGCAGTTTCATTTGGTTGACCATATATTAGTGAAGCCATTTGGTTTCTGTCCCTTTCTATCTGGCTCGTTTCTGCTAGAATGATTTCTTCTAGGTCAACATCTTTTAATAATGAAGTGAATACAGCTTTTTGCAAAAGCTGAGAAAGCAGTTGAATTATAATATAAGAATCTTCTTCTACTGAAACACTTCATGGCATTGACCTTACTTACAATAAGCTAAATTGGCTTTGTGTTCAAGTGATCTCATGTGGTGAAGAGAAAAGGGAGTCTGGCCCACTTATACAGGGAGCTAAACAGAAACTCACTCAGAAGAGAAACATAGTGCTTTCCTTAGCAAGTTCTACATTTAGGGCTAATATTTTTTAAGTTGTCCTGCAGTTTAACTGAGGACAGAATACTGAGAATACTGAGACAGAATCTGATCCCATTTGGAATCTATATCCAACTATTCACTCAGTTCTACTAATTTTTTAATATCTCCTTCACAGAAACCCTTTTCGAAAAAATTAAAAATCAATATTTTATTTAATCATATGATATCCATTAGAAAATCATATTCCTTAAATACATTTGTCTTTCTGTTTCATTAATATTGAGAGGAGGAGAACATATGGTTAAACTTGAAGTCAGCAGTGGTGAGATGACAGGCTCTACCCAGCAGAAACACCTGCATCCACATTCACTTGCTCATCAGTGGGGCAAGCTCAGCTGAAATAATATTATGGGAAATGCCCTGGAGTCCACAGCCCTCAAATAACCTCTAGCACAAGAAGCAACTGTGTGGCTCATGGTTCATTATAGGAGATGATCTCCATGCTTTAGTGAAGAGGGAGAGACAAAAATCTTGAGTTACCATATGATTTATGTAGCACATATTTCCTGGTTTCAGAGCTTCATCATTTCCCAAATTAAATATTTAGATCCTCCCTGCACCCAGAGATAGGCTTTAGTGATGAAAAGACCAATTATGACAATATGGGGTGTGATGTGTAAGAAACCAAGGGTGTGAGTCCACTGGGAACATTGAAGAAAACAGCTGGACTCTCTGGAGTGAGTAGATGGGTGAAAACCTCAGGGAAGAGTTATCGAAGCTGAATCTGGGAGATGAAAAACTATTCACACACCTCAGGGATTAGTGGGCATTTGATGCTCGCAAAAAAAAGTAGAGTATAAAAAACACAAAAGTCATAATAAGAAGGACGTGTTTTTAATTATTATGTTAGTTGTGTAGTGCTATCATTACAAAGTATCAAAAACTGGGTGACTTACAAAACAGCAATGTGTCCTTTCAAATTTCTGATCACCTGAAATCTGAGATTAGGGTATTGACAAGGTAGATTAGATCTAAATTTGTGTGGCAGAATCTGTTTCAGACCTCTCTCCAGATTTTTGTGGTTTTCTAGCAATCTTTGGTGTTCCTTGACTAACGGAAGCATCACCATGCTTCCTACCTCCATCTTCATAAGGTGTTCTCATGCATGCAGGCCACAAGTTGACATTTTTCTTTTATCTAATTGACATCATTCATGTTGGCTTCTATCTCAAACTAATGCCCTCATTTTAAATACAGCACATGCAATTACTATTTGCAAATATCTCATTCTCCAAAATAGGAGATAGAAATTCAACTTATAGATCAGCCTATAAAATCTGGCAGTAAGGGCCAATTTTAATTTATCTATTATATTTCCATTTCATTATACACAATAGTGATCAATCAATGTTGTAAAATATGTTAAAGTTAAATTAGGTTTTTACATAAAAAGTTTCAAAGTCTTGACTTTTTCTTTCAAAAGACTCTCGGAGAGCTATATGCAACTGCTTTTGAACTTAACCAAATATGTAAGCATTGGAAAATTTGGGGAGACTTCTTTGTTACTTACTCTGAATTTTCATATATCCAAATGTCCATCCCCAACTTACCAAGAATTGGTTGTATCCAACACCAATTCTTTAACAATATTTTGTCAGGTAAATACTCCTCCTTCTCCCTGATCATATTCTTTGCTAACCATCTCCATTTTATTAGTTTATGCTAGCACATCAAGTTAGCATGAACTAGCTTTAACTCCCCAGGCAACATCTTTACTTTCTCACCCATATAAAAGCAGTGACTTTCCCAGCTCCAGTTAAGAGAGCAGCTTCAATATCTGTGACCATATCTTCAACATCTGGTTATGTTCTATCAACAACATTCATCTGTATGGACATGATCAAGTAACCAAATCTTAAATCATGCTTTTCTGTGAATGTCATGCTGAGTTTGAGCCTGAGTCACATGTTTGTTCATGGGAAAGTCTCTCTGAAGGAAGTCTCTCTGCCATGGAATAGCTGTTTCCAGATCTTAAAAACCCATGATAGTCAAGTGTGAATCAGTTTCCTCTACATTTTCCTCAAACAAATGGAAGGGCTGAGTCATACAACTGGTGCAGTGTTATGAAAAGTGTTTTGAGTCTTATGAAATAGTCAATATATTTTTGAAGATGTTTTTGGATTGATGTCAAATAGCATGCTCCACTAATCTGCTTTCATTTAATTGTCAATTTAATATGTAGACCAAAGAAAATACCATTATCAAGTTTCCAAAGTAAGATAAACTTCTGTTTTAGAAGTCTTTGACTGGCATGTTCTGCAGACTAATTAACTTTAATGAAAGTTGGTTAAAAGTAAAATAGTTATGTTAATTTTTTCTCTCTTGAATCAATAAGTGTCCTTAAACTAAAGTGAATCAGCAAAGTGCTCAGTGGTCTTCATTAAAGGATAAACTTAAAGGTAACAAACCTATAACTCTTCATGAGGGAGAAATATCATTTCCTGGTCAGCATGCCATAATATGTCTGACTAATAATACTTTGCTTTTATAAAACTGTCTCTTCTGAGCCATGATTAAAAATTATATAATAAGCATATTAAAAATAAGACCAATAAGGTATTTCTACATTCATTTTATTAAAACTACTATTAAGTAGACCCAGTATGACCCAAAACTCATGGCCAAACAAAGGATTTTTTGCCTGGTAATCTGATTTAATTTGTCTAATTTCACTAACATTGAATTAATTGTGTTTTATTTATTTTTTTTGAGTTTTAAAATTTTGCCTTAAAAATAAATTCATAGTGTAATACGTTTGAGAAATCCTGAAATATGTATAGTTAACACTGGTACAGTGGAAAAAAAGCTCCAAATCTTCAACACACTTAAAGTACCTAAGTACTTTGAAAGGTGATTTGGCAAGTGAATACTTACCCAAATTATTTGACAAGGAGAACTCTTTTTTGGAAAAAATGCTTTTCAGGTTTAGTGATATGAAACATTTAGGGGAAGCACTATGTAATAAGCATTTTTCCTCCTCCTCCTCATCTTCCTCCTCCTCCTTCTTCTTCCTTGCCTTGACTCCTGTAAAACTCATTTAAATTAGTTTTTTTTTTTTTTATTTTTCAGACATGTGGTACGGAGAGGGTGAAGATGAAAAGGATTCTGTTATGTGATTTGTTTACTCTTGAGAAGACTTAGTGTTTAAAATATCTGTGTTGCAGTTCTTTGAAAATGTGAAGTTGCAACTGCCAGGTATTGGTGTATCACCCAATCAAAAACCGGCCATTTTATATTTATTTTTTCTAAATATCATGCTCATTTCAAAGAAACATTGTGAAGTTATTTCTATTGCAGGTTATTTCAAATAATTCATATTAGAAAAAATTGAGGTGTAGCTAAGTAAAGAGTTGAAATATTCAAGATAGACAAGCAAATTTTAAACATAAAATAATGTTGGGATAATTTTTCAACTTGGGTAAGGCCCAAATTAGGCTTTACTGCTTTTTAAGACACTTATCAGAAATAGAAGCAACGATGGTTTTTGTTTCAGAAAGAATCAAGCCTAAATGTCTATGTGTACTCAGAACACAGGGACTTAAAATGTCTCTAACATACTCAATGGAATATTACATGATTAAAGGTGAAATAATAGCTTTTGTGACAAATTGAATGGAACATGAGTTAACTATATTAATGAAATAAGTCAGAAAGTGAAAGATAAATATTCTATGGTTTTATTCATATATAGATTATAAATAACAAGAAAATATGCTGGCAAATCACAGCAGGAATATAACTTGAATGTATTGAAAGAACTTAATGGTTACTAAAGTGATTGGGGGGAGGAAGAGGGATAGAGGGAAGGAAAGCAGATGGCTCATTGGCACAGGTATATTGGAAGAGGGTAAGTGGAACATTTGCACATATGGAGGAGCAAAAATGTAGCTTCTAAATTTAAATTAAAAAAAAAAACTTAGAACTTTATTTTTAAAGTAGAACCAGCCTAAATGCTATGGGTAATATATTAATTGAGTCAAGCAGATGTTCATAGGCTGATAAGATAATAAGAAGCTGGGTGTCCCAATCATGGATTTTCCAATGGGCTAGACCATTGACTAAAGCTGCTGCAAAGAAACTTATGCAGAAGCATAATTAGGGAATCTGTGTCATGACTTTTAAAGCGCAAAAACCCCCATGACACCTTGTGAAAGGTGTTGAAAAGAATTTGCAGAATTCCTGCTCAACAATAGGTGAGTTATTCAGGTTTGGGTCTTGACATAGCTGGTGGAGAGGTCATGGTAGTGTGCTCCTATTCAGGTGGGTATGCATGGTTTGAACCCTTAGTTCTTGGGAGACATGCCCCAGTTCATACAGTTGTCCATTCAGTGGCTTTGCTTTTTAAGGCCTCTCACCTAGCTGTAGGGATGCCCCTACTTTGCCACCCATTGTTGGTACTTTTCATCAGTTGCTGCAGGAATTATAAGACAGTCTATCTCAGCTTCATGGAAATTTGCCCTGGTTGTATTCTTGAAAACCAGAGAAAATTTGTAGTTTTTCTTTGCAATATTACCTGGCCTCACTACAACCTACAGGATCAAGAAATCTGACCTATAAACATCATCAACTATAACACTTTTTTTGCTTGACCTCTTTTGTTGTGGCTGAAGCAAAAAAAAAAGAGGGGGGAGAAGCTGGGAACTAAAGCGAAAGACAGCACTGCAGCGGGCTGGTGTGTGCATGTGTGTGTGTGTGTGTGTGTGTGTGCATGCACGCTTGTGCACAGACACCTTTGCTTTCAACAAGCACCTACTTGGAACTATGTTGAAGTACTAAGATCATTACTATATCTCTGCTTTTTTCCTTCTGTGGAGATAGAGGTTGGACTATCTATTTGTTCACCTTGAGATACTATACTCATCTATTACATGGGAGGAATATTCTATCTCCTTCATATTTTCCTTGTCTCAGTAAGACCACCCCAGACTATGTTTAAGTAATGCTTTTAAATTACTTACTCAGCCTGTAGATATTCTAATATTGTAATAGTGTAATCATCACAAATAGAGTCTCTGAAAAAAAATTTAGTTACCCATTCCCTTGGAGATAAATGCCCATCCACACAGAGTTGGCTTACAGCAGGGCCATTGAGACCTGAAATCTTGTCACCAGTCTAAGGCATCTTCTGGTGGAGAACCATAAGAGGGAACATGGCTTCTTCTTCCCATGTCTCTGTTCCATGTGCTTCAAGTCTTTTTTCTCCTCCCCTTCCTAAGTCCCTTTTAGTTTCCCCTTGTTACTCAGCTCTACCCTTCCTTAGGTGGGACCAGGAATAAGGAATCTCCTTATTTCAATGGGGATCACACTGTTACAACTATATATACTTTCTTCCTTTCTTCTAATGCACATTACTTCTATTACAGTTCTTTTCTAGTGAAGGTCTTAATACTAAGAATATGCTTTTATGTAGGAAATAACAATCAATTTAAGTGTTGGGGTCCTGGGAGACCCCTCAATCTGTCTACTAACATTTTCTTTTTTAAATTAATTAATTTGGAAAAAAACAAAAATTTGGAGGGAAAACTATGGAGGGAAATGATCACTCAAATTTCTGATGAGCCTAGAAACAGAAAAATTGAAAAATAGTAGATCTTAATCTACTATACTACTCTGTACTCCTTGTGATCCATAAATAGTGTAATTTTATTTTAGAAACATACTTGGTCTCAGCAAGATTGAGCTGAAACAAGGACTTTGGGGAACAATATGACTGTTTCCACTTGCTTTTAAAATGGTCTTACTGTTGGACTCTAAAGATTTTGTAATAGTTTAAGTTCCTGCAAAGCAACCCCAAAAGGAAATGGAATGGCCTCAATGAGTTCTCATCCCGCCCCCCACCAAAAAAAAAATCATAACTTAGAATAAGATCTGACTGCAGGCACACATAGAAAGGCTAATAAAAATTTTATTTACAATGGGCAAATGTAAAGGGGGTGAACCCAGGGAGAAGGAGAGAGATTAATTAGTGAATGTGTTCTACCAGGAAAGCTGTTTGAACTGGACTTAAGAGAGCATGCTGAAAGCAGGTTTAACTCTTCCCTTAGTTCCCAGCAACATCCTGCCCCTCCCCTTTCAGGAATTCAAGAGTCATGGCAAACTCATAGCATGATGGGAGTTGTAATTTTGGGTACCTTGGATCTCTTTGTTATGTAGGTGTGGCATAAGACCCATAAAACATCAGTGGGTGAAGTTCATTCATGACATATTTTTTCCCCAATAGAATGAGACATCTATTACACTAGCAAGGGTCTTAGCTTCCATCTTTTATTGAAAACCTCCTTGATTTAAAAGTACATTAGAGAGAATTTAACTAGACAGCTGTATCAAACCTATCTTAAAATCCTAAGTCACTTGAAGAATTAAAAATGGGTATCGCTATGGTAGTTTTCCTGTCTGCCTGTGACTATGCAGGTGCCTCTTGGTTTCTTTTTCTTTTTCCTAAAAAACCTGTTCGTTAAAAACTAAAAAAAAGAATAAAAAATAAAAATAGGTATGACTGATAAAACTGTACTTATCCAAAGTCTCTTTAGAAATTTAATGAAGAAAGTAGTCTTAAAAACAAAATGCAAACCTTCTGCTCCTTTTTTAAAACCAACGGATCATTTTTCAGAAATGCAATTTAAGCAATCTTTCCTTATCTGAAGGCATTAGTAAAAAGAACTAAGAAATTGAATCAATAAAAGTATCGGTGTCTTCACAAATACTGATGAAACAACCATTTCTTAAAACTAGTATACATGGTCAACATTTAAAATTAAAAGAGATTTTCCTTTCAAGAAATCTCTGTCTTTCACCTCCAAAGAATTACTACAGTACAATTAATTATCAATGACATCTATTAAAGTGTTAATAAAAACAAACCCAAACTTTGAGACTGTGATCTAAAACTCTTGGTAAACAAGAAGTCATTTAAGATTTAATGGCTTAATTTGAAGCAAACATGAATTAGAGGTAAAATATTGGGTGTCAATGCTTTGAGTTTATATTTAAATATGTTTAATTTAAAGGGGAACTAATAGTATTTATTAAGGAAGAACAATTGACATGGTTTATCTTAACAAAGATAAATTTGCTTGCTCAACTTCTCTCTGTAAAGACTTTTTTCCCCAGAAAGCCTAATTCCTTGAATAGAACAAAGTATAAAAGATCTTCCAGCACAAACTTCTCCCTTCTTGCCCCTGCTCTCTTACAGGTATTTTACTAAATTCACCTTTGTGTTAGGAAGGAAGAAAGGAAAGAAGGAAGGAAGGAAGGAAGGAAGGAAGGGAGGGAGGGAGGGAAGGAGGGAGGGAGGGTGGGAGGGAGGGAGGGAAAGAGGGCAAGAAGGAGGGAAGGGGGGAGGGAGGAGAAAACAAACACTTGAAAAAAACAGTTGAGAGGATTCTTAGCAAAACAAATTTCATGAATCCACCTGTCAGATATCATACCTGAGGAATGCATTACATTTACTTGAGACTGGGAAATTCTATTCAGGTGTGCAATATTCTAATGACTGAAACCTCTTTTTGTGAATGCCCAAACTAGTTTGATTCATACTTGGTCAAAATCTTTCCAAGACCAAATACATATTTTGCTGCCATCTTAAAAGTATTTGAACATTTCCAGAGTAATCAAGGCTCTGTTTTGGGGATCAGATGGGTAACTGGAGCAGAAGCAGTGAGCAGAAAATTGCATAGACACACTTAAACTGAACCATCTGTGCATGGTGCAGTTTTTTGTTTGCTTAGTGCTGCAAAGGAGAACTGAGTGGTTTGCTCACACCCCATAAAGCCTGAACTATTCATTATGGAGTTGGGGATAAGTTATTTAGGCATGGCCTACATAGCCAGCACCTTTAGTCTTGTGTTTTCTCCATGATTGTGGATCCCAGAAGGTGTGAGCATGTGTAAGTGTGCACACCTGGACCTAGAAGAAAGCAAATAAAGCAGCATAAAGAGCACAAGAGAGCATGCCTACAAACTCAAGAATGAGCACAAGCAAGAGCGAGAGAAAGAATGAGAGACCAGAGAAAGAAAGTGAAGATTCCTGGGGAACCAGGGGACTCAGCTGCCTCCTGAACCTTCTTCCCCCAGCCATGTCCCAGCCCTACACTGCTCTGCCCTGCTTTGCCTGATGTGCCTGTGTAACTAAAACCAGTAAAGAACCTATGCAGACTGGTGAGGCTGATGCTTACAATTGGCGATAAGAATGGGATGGTTCCACAGCATTTTTCCTCAACAGAAAGATGTTACCTGATTCCCGATGTAAAAGTTTTCATATCATGAGATCATGCACACAACACTTCAGGAATTGTTTAAATATACATGTTTGGAGTTCATAGCTGCAGTTGAAACTAGAGCCCTATAGATCACAGATTGAGGGGCAAGACTGGCACTTACCTATTCTGCCTGAACAGTGGAAACTGTTGGAAAATCAATGGTGGAAGGCCATTGACTCATGTAGCTGCTTACAGGCAGTGCAAGTGGCAGTCCATGGTGGGCATTTTACTGTCTAGCACCAGAACTCCCACTGCAGCTCAGGCTGCCGCAGAGGACGGCACTGATGGTGGACAGCATTGGTTCCCTGACCCTGCCATCATATGGCATGCAACCCCTGTTTCAGACCTGCAGGGAGGAATGTGGGTCCCCATTGGGCTAGCTCCAGCTAGCTCCTCCAGCTTCAGGAATAGAGAGGCCCCTGGATTTGGTGCCTGGATCATAGAATAGACTGATTTGGTGGGAACTATGGAGTGGTTGGTAAATGGCTCCATCAGATATAGGAATGAAAATGGTCTGACCAGACTTCTATGGCAGGGGTGGAGGGAAGAAGTATGCTAAAAGAGGATGTAAATCACAGTGGGAGCTAACATGGGACTCTTGGACTCTCAGATTCTTGGGTGGACTCTCAAGTTTGTTGTTCCTGGCCTCCAAAGAAAGAAGATTTTTGCAGCTGACTTCCAAAGAAGAAAAGACAAAAAGCTTTGTACAGAAAAGCCAAAGAAATTCACAGAAGCTGAGCTGGTTGTAACTCCCTCTTATCTACCTTTGACACCATCTGAAAGACTCCAGGCCTGGTGTTTCAAACAGTTGTTTGTACAGACCAACAACTCACTTTTGTTAACCCAGTGATTCTGAAGTCACCATCTCCTAATGACTGGTGGTGACTAGCAATACGTACAAGGAATATCCTCTACTATTGTTAGGTGACTGGTTGCTGCTACCATGGCTGTCTGGTCCAGCACCCAGTACTCTTTATCCTGGCCTTTAAACTGTTGCTGTGATCTGCTGCAGCATCATTTCAGCAGCCCCATCTGTGAGCAGCTCCAGCTGCAGTGCATTGGATCCTGACACGCTGCTTGCTGGTATGCTATAAGTTCCAGGTCATCATTGCTGGGATAGATGGCAACATATTGAATGAGCAGGCTTTTGTTTCTAGACTTTTAGAAACTTCTAGGGCTTCTAGACTGTGTACACCATTTGAGGTAGGATAGCCAGACAGTTGTGGACTTAGAAACTCTTTGTATCCTCAGTTTGTTAACTAAACCCCATAACTCCAATGTTGTTGTTCCTTGAAACTGAGTGGTTATACAATTGTGCAAACAGGTGAGAACCCACAGAGAGTGACCTGACCTTTATTGAGCATTATCATTTGACCTACTATAGAACCTGTAGCTCTCTATTGGATAGATAGATCGATCACTCGATAGATATAGATGATAGATAGGTAGGATCATTACAGCAATCGTAGTCAAATATTGCTACCTGTTGGGTTCTGTTGTAAACATGTATCCCTGCAAGAATCTTAATGCAAGTATGACATTTATCATTATTATATATTATCATGATAAGAATATCATTATATGACATGAATTATGTGCATGTTACAGAAAAGGACACTGAGATATACTAGGAACTAACCTAAGATCCTAAACTGACAAGCAGCTGTTCTGGATTTTGTCCAGGTAATCTGACTACTTCTCATCCACATCACCTTTGAATTGATTTCAATGATATACCTACTTTTGGTGTGCCTACTTTTGCTTTGAGTCCTAAAAATATGGGTGCTATAAAGGCTAATTTTCTTTATATATATATATATATGGATTTCTTTAAGTTTTTAGAGATTTAAAGCTTTCATAAACTCAGTTCTACAATAAGTTGCCAAATAGCTCTCCAAATTCTATATACTAACTAATTTTTCCCCAACAAAGATGATATCTGATTATTTCCACTATATATAAGCATGTACTTAATTCTGACAGTCATCTGGTATGAAATAATAAAGATATACATCAGAGACACCTTAAATTCACTTCTCGACCACCTGAAAAAAAAAGTAATTATTATGAAATATTTGCATTTGAATGGTTTAAACTTCATTTGTCTGATGGTTAATATTGTAGAACATTTATTTATACATTAATTGATAATTTGTATTTCCTCTTTGAGGATTTCACTTTAGAACCTTTGATCATTTTCTTTTGGTTATTTGTATAATTTATGATCTTTACAATGTTATTTTATCTCATTATATGAGCTTAAATGACTTATTCATTTTTTGATTGAGATTAATGAGTCTAATATTTCATAATGAAATATATATGATAATCATTTTTAATAATAACCTTTGCCAGTTAAGGAAATTCCCATTTATTATTTCATTAGTAAAATGTAATTTTCCATATCAATCAATGAGAATTCCTTATCAGTTTATAATACAAGTTCCTTGGTGGTTAGATGACTAATAACTACTTTTATTTACATTTTGACTTGAACTTTTACTTTATTAATGTGTTTTTAATAAATACGATTTTAATTATAATAAATTAAGTTGTTTCAATCTTTTCTACCATGGAATGTATTTTTTGCCCATTGGGGGAAAACAGATTATATATTTTCCTTATCCTGAAGATTGTATTGTATTTACTTTATTTTAAATGAACGTTTCATTTCAGATAATTTTAAGTTTAAAGAAGTGCTGTGGAAAATGATTCAGGGTTCTCTCCAATACCTTATACTCATCTTATTTGCAATATCTCAAATAAGTTAACATCAGTGCATCATTATTCATTAAAACTCATTGAAGATATACTTGATTTTTATCTAGTGTCCTTTTATGTTCCAGGATTACATAAGATATTTAAGTCATGTCATCTGTTACACTTTCTTCATTTTTATGAACTTGAGAGTTTGAGGAATGCTGGTCAGAGATTTTATAGAATGTCCCTCAACTTGAGTTGAACTGATATTTTTGCTATTATTAGAAAAGATTTATGGGAGGAGCGACACTGAGGTTGGGTGTTGTGTCTTTTTGTTATGCACTCACCTTGTGTGTTTTTTAAGACTCTGTACCCATGCTCCTGGAACATCCTGTGCCTTTGTTGTACACATGGAGAGAGTATTAAATAATATACCCTGATACCAAATTCCAAAATTGTTACTAAATATCACTGTTCTGGAGCCCCTGACATTACAGAGAAAGTTATACTTAACCAATGTAAGTACACCTATCTATAAATGTTTCTGTATGTCCCATCTTTATACTGAGTAAAACTTGGATTCATACTGCTAGATCAACTCCAGTCTACCACCATGTTGATCATTGTGACAAGATCCCCTTTGCTCATCTGTATAGTCCAACTCCAGTAGTGTAAAACCTGTCTGGAACCAGGGAATCTATTTACTTAACTGTTCAATTCAATTGTATATATATGACTTCAGAAGTGTGAAACCTGTCTGGAACCAGGGAATCTATTTACTTAACTGTTCAATTCAATTGTATATATATGACTTCAGAACGATTTAGCCATATTCCCACAAGCAACTTTATCAATTAAATTACAGTGTTTATTTACAATACAATTCATGTTTGCCTTTTATTTTAAAGAGAATTTCCAAGTTATTTGGGTCAGAATTTTTATTTTAGTTCCTTCAGTGAGGTTATTACATATATTTAAATTATTTTGCTTTTGTGGTTATTCCTGCCTAAACCCTTAAATTCTTCTTAAATTTTTTAACCTGGATTAATGAAGGATCACACTTAGTGCTGTAATTATCTGTAGGCTTTGATAGATATATGAGTGTCATATATCTGCCAAAACAGTTTGCTAACCTAAGATAATAATTTTTAAGTTTCACCTATTCAATCCCCCTCCTCACTCCTACTCATTACCTGGAAACACCTGTTTATTTAAAAAAAAAGTCTACTCTTTTTACAATGCATTATATAGTGTTTCCAGACTGGCTTCTTTCATTAAAAAATATGAATTTAAGATTCATTTGTCCAGTAATTCAACCCCTCAACTCAGTTCACTCCCAGCTATCCCAGGTACCAACAGCAGCCCCATAACTGCAGTGCCCAGGGAAGTTGAAGTCCCAGTGGTGGGATACCTTGATCTAGCACCCTCACAGTTATCTGATCAACACAATCAGGTCTAGATGTGCTCCCACAGTTGGTTTAACACCACATCTTATTTCACAGGACCTCAGCAGCTCACTATCAGTTAAATGCTCAGAACAGTGTAAGAAAAGAACTCATACTCAACAAAACCCCACCTACAACTGAACAAACTAAAAGTCAACAATGAGGAGAAAGAAAACTATAAATGACCAATACGTTGTCAGGGGAACAATATATTGTGGAACAAAATCAAGACCCTAGAACTTAACCACAAACAACAATGAAGAAAATTTTTCACTTATTATACATAGAATTCAAAATTTTCATGTTTAAAAAAAACAAAAGAATTGGAATAATTCATTTCACTTATTATACATAGAATTCAAAATTTTCATGTTTAAAAAAAACAAAAGAATTGAAATAATTCAAATAAAACTCAGAATAACAGATCAGAGATATGTGAAATAGTTCAGAAAAGGGATAAATGTATGAGAAACACATTCAACTAACATTCAAATAATTGGAGGTAAAATTTTGAGGGAGAAAATAATAGAATAGCAACATGTAAAATATGAATAAATAAGGCAAAAAATTCTGGAAAATGTCATGAAACTGGAATAAACCTAGTAGAAGAATGAAACAGTAATCTCAAAGAAACAAATGAAGAAAGACTAAAAATAGAAAAAAATACAAGGAAAAGGTCAAAGAAATGTTTTAAAACATTACACCACGAGGAAAGGAAATACAAGAATTATGGGATTCCCAATGGAGGAAAAAGAAAGGTACTAAAACTATTTAAGGAAATAATGGACAAATACACAAATACACAAATACAGGAAAGAAAAATAATCAAAGTACATAAATAAAAGCAGATACACAGTAACAAACAAAACTTACAAAAGTCCAAGGAAGAAATAATGCAAATGATAATGGGGAAGATAACCTGTAAAGGAACACCCGTTAAACCATAAAATAGATAGAAGAAACAGAGACAATACATTCCATGACATAAACTTCAGAGACATCTATATGGACTCCTATATAGCAGCAAGGAAAACAAAAAATGAAAAACTGGGGTTGTATCAACTGGAAAAAAAAACAAAAAAGAAAAAGAAAAAACTGCACAGTGGAAGAGAGAGCAACCAAACCAGGGAACACCCTACTTAATGGAAGAAAATATGCGTGCCATATGGATGAACTATAAACAGCTCATAGAATGCAACAAAAAGAAAATAACCCAATTAATAAAAGAGTAAAAATAAATAGGCAATTCTATTTCCCATTGTCATTTACCGTCATGGAAACATAAACCAAACAACAATGCTTTACTACCTCACCTGTGAAGATGGTCCTCATCAAAAATATAGAAACAATAAATGTTGGTGAGAATGTGTAAAGAAAAACATGAATCCCCTTACAGTTTTGATGGGACTGTAACCTGGTCCAGCCCCAATGGAAATAAGGGCGGAGATTCCTCAAAAGACTAGGTCTAGATGTGCTTCAACAGATCTGCCATATAACCCAGCAAACTCACCCTTATGTATGTACCCAAAGAACACAAAGACACTATTTTGAAAGAAAACCTGCACATCATGTTTTTTTTTTTTTTAATTTGGCTTCATATCTTGTTAAATATTTTTAGAATTTTAAATTTATTTTTATTGTTTATGTATATATATAAATATATATACTACAACCTTGTTTTTTAATAACAATATACCATAATATGGAATATTATGTTCATAATAACAGTCATAATATGGAAACAAACTAATGTTCCACTATAAGTAAGGTAATCAAAAAGACTTAATATATGTCTTCTTGATATATGTCTATATCTATCTACCTATCGATATGCATTCATATATACATACACACATAGGAATACTACTCAGCAATCACAGATAAACTCAGGTTATTTGCATGGATGAAACTCGAAGGGATCATCTTAACTTAAGTGAGCCAGTAGAAGAAATATCAACTCTGGATGGTTTTACTTATAAGTGAACTTTAGAGAAAACTGGCAAAGACCAGAGAAAGACAAATGTTAATACTGTTCTTAACGAAAGCTTTATTTCTTCTTTCCCTATTTGAATTCCTTTTATGTCTCTCTTGTCTAATTGCCCTAGGAAGGACTGCCAGGACTGTGTTGAAAAGGAGTGGAGAGAGTGGACATCCTTGCCTGGTTCCAGATCTTAATTGAACTGATTACAGTTTTTCCCTGTTGAGGAAGATACTTTTGTGGGTGTGTCATATATAGCTTTTATTATGTTGAGGTATGTTCCTTTTATACCAGTTTTTTCCAAAGCTTTCATCATGAAAAAGTGCTGAACTTTATTGAATGCTTTTCCCGCATCTATCGATATGATCACATGGTTTTTGTTTTTTCTCTTTGTTGATGTGATGGATTATGCTGATTGATTTCCAAATGTTGAACCATCCCTGAGCCCTAGGATGAATCCCACTTGGTCATGGTGCATAATCCTTTTTATGCACTGTTAGATTCAGTTTGCCAGGATTTTGTTTAGAATTTTTGCATGTGTTCCTTTGTTTTTGCATCTGTAGTTTTCCTTCTTTCTCAAAATTTTGGAAGAGTTTTAATAATAGTACAGATATTATTTCCTCTTTGAATGTTTGGTAGAATCCATTTGTGAAACCATCTGAACCTGTGCTCTTGTTTTTAGGGAGAGTTCTGATAACTGCCTCAATTTCACTGCTTGTGATTGACCTGTTTCAATTCTCTATTTCTTCTTTGTTCAATTTGGATAGCTGTGTCATTAAAAAAAATCTGTCCATCTCTTTCAGGTTGTTGTATTTGTTTGCATATTTGCATATATATTTGTTTGTAGTAGTCTCTATCTTTTGGATTTCTGCTATGTCTGTTGTAATATCTCCCTTTTCATTTATGATCTTGTTTGAGTTTTATCTCTTTTCTTTGCAAGCCTTGCGAGGGGTTTATCAATTTTATTTTATTTTTTTCAAAGAACCAGCTTTTGGTTTTATCATCTCGATGGTCTTTTGGTTTCTATTTTATTTATCTCTGTTTTTATTTTTGTTATTTCTTGTCTTCTGCTGGGTTTTGGATTTTTTTTGTTGTTGTTGCTCTTTTCCTAGTTCCTTGAATTGGGAGATTAGAGTATTTCTTTGGGCTATTTCAATTCTTTGTATTTGGGCCTGTATTGCTATGACATTTCCTCTAATACTGTTTTGCTGCATTCCACACATTTTGGAATGCTGTGTCATCTTTGTTGTTTGGCTCCATGTATGTTGTAGCTTTTTTCTCTGATCTCCTCTTTTATCCAGTCATCTTCCAAAAGTCTGTTGTTCAGTCTCCATGTAGTGTTTTTTTCTTTTCATTGTTGATTTCTAGTTTGATGCCTTTATGATTGGAGAAAAAGGTTGATATTATTTTAATCTTTGTGTCTTTATTCAGGTTTGCCTTGTGACCTAATGTATAGTCAATTTTAGAGAATGAGCCATTTTCATTTGAAAAGAAAGTATATTTCTTTCCCTGGGGGCGCAGTGTCCTGTAGATATCTATTAGGTCCATTTGGTCTAGATCTTCCTTAAAAGCTTTTGTGTCTTTGTGTAGTTTCTGTTTTGTTAATCTGTCTTTTGGTGAGAATGGCATGTTAAAATCTCCTGGCATGTTAAAATCTCCTGCCATGCACATATTCTCACCAATATTTGTTTCAGTTCTGCTGGTAGTTGTTATATGAATTTTGGTGCACCCTTGTTAGGTGTTGATTATTGTTATGTTTTTCATGGATTGATCCCTTAACCATTAAGTAGTGGCCTTCTTTATCTTTTGTCGCATTTTTTAGTTTGAAGTCTGCTCTGTCTGATATAAGAATGGTGACTCCTGCTCTTTTGTGGGGGCCATTTGCTTGTAATATAGTTTTCCAGCCCTGTACCTTTAGTCTATGCTTATCCTTAGAGATCAGATGTGCTTCTTGGAGGCAGCAGAATGTTAGGTTCTGTTTTCTGATCCACTCTGCAACTCTACGTCTTTTGATTGCTGAGTTTAGACCATTGACATTTAGAGTGATCATTGATGTTTGAAATTCTAACATTGGTTTCCTGGTGGTCATTTTGAGATTTTGATTTGGTTCCTTGTTTTGTTTGTTCTATTTGTTCTTCTTATGGCTTTTGGTATTGAGGCCTCATGTAAAATTTCTTGGAGTGTGGGTTTGGTGGTAGCAAATTTCTGGAGACTTTACCTGTCAGAGAAGGTTCTAGTATTTCCTTCATATAGGAAGGATGGCTTTGCAGGATAGAGTATTCTTGGCTGGCACTTTTTGTCTTGGAGTTTTTGTTGATGTGACTATTCTCTCCTTGCCTGGAGTGTATCTTCAGAGAAATCTGAGGTCAGCCTAATGGATTTTCCTTTGTAGGTTACCTGTTTCTTTCTCTGGTCATTCTCATATTTTTTCCTTATCTTGGGTTCTTAGAACTATTATCATGATGTGTCTTGCTGTGGTTTTTCATTCATTAAAGTAGTTTGGTGTCCTTTTTGCTCTCTGTATGTCTATTTTCATTTTCACTCCTCAGATTTGGGAAGTTCTCCTCCTCTATTATTGTATAAAGAAATCTTTCAGTTCCCATGACATTATCTTCTCCTTCTGGGATTCTGATTACTCTTATATTTCCTCTCTTTAAGGAATCTGACAATTCTCTGACTTTTTCTTCATTCTTCTTACTTTGTTTTTCTCCTTTTCTTTCTTCATCCTAGCTATTTCTGTATCCTCAAGTATGCTGATTCATTCTTCTATTTTATCTAATCTGCTTCCATGGCTTTTCCCTGCATTTTTGAGCTTCTCTATTAAAATCCTTAAATCCTAGGTCTCCGTCATTTCATTTTTTAGGAATTCATTTTCATTCTTCAGCTCATTATTTAAGTTATTTTTGTTGATGGTTTCTTTTTTATATTTCCTACTTCTTCTGTGATCTGTTGAAGTAATTTTGTCATATTGATTTTGAAGTTTTTGTTGGAAATACATGTCATTTCTTTAATATCTTCCTTCCTTGGTGTTTTCTGGAGATTTTCTTTTCTTTGGTGTTAGCCATAGGGCTTGCTTGCATGTCTATAGTTTTTATCTCTATTGTACTTTGCTTTTGGGCTTCTGTTGCATAATGAGCAACCATGGCTCTGGTATTGGTAGGCATGTTGATTTGTATGTTATCCAGATTGTGAGTAAATCTGAACTTTAGTATCCAGGTGATATGATTTATGCAGAGAACTCAAAAAATTTGACAGAAAAGCTAACTGAAATAATAAATCAGTTCAATAAGGTAGCTGGATACAAAATCAACACATAAAATCAATAACATTCATGTATGCAAAGAATCAATCAGAAGAAGAAATTTAAAAACCACTCCATTTACCATCACACCAAAGAGCATTAAATTAAACACTTGGGAATAACCCTAAAAAAAAGAAGTAAAACACCTCTACAATGAAAATTATAAAACATTCTTAAAAGAAATAGAAGATATAAAAAAGGGGAACTATATTCCCTTTTCATGAATTAAAAGAATCAACACTATCAAAATGGCCATATTACCAAATGCAGTGATTTAATGCAATTCCAATAAACATCCCAAAGATGTATTTTAAAGAGTTAGATCAAAAATTACTGAAATTCATATGCAACAACAAGATCCCAAATAAACAAAACTCTCTTGACAAACAGAAGAGAGAATGGAAGTATTACAATCCCAGACTTCAAACTACATTACAAAGCCATAGTAATTAAAACAGCATGGTACTGGTAGAAAAACAAACAGATCAATGGATCAGAATCGAGTACCCAGAAATAAAAACACACACATACGGTCAACTAATCTTCAACAAAGAGGCAAAAAAACATGCATTGGAACAAGGACAGCCTTTTCAGTAAATGGTGCTGGAAAAACTGGACCACAACTTGCAAAAAAATGAACCAAGATACCTCCCTCACACTCTGTACAAAAATCAACTCAAAATGGATAAAAGACTTGGATGTGAGACCTGAAACCACAAAATACATAGAGGAAAATCTAAGCAAAACCCTCCATGAATTTCACTTCAGAAATCCATTTCTGGAAACTACAGCTGGCAAAAAATGAAGGAAAATATAAACAGCTGGGCTTACATTCAACTAAAAGTTTCTGTACAACAAAAGAGACAATAAGCAAAACAAAAAGATACCCAACTGAATGGGAGAAAAATTTTTGCTCTTCAGACAAGTGACAGGGTCTGATAACAAAAACTCACAGAAAGCTCCTACAACTCAACCAAAACAAAGCAAAAATCCCAGTCAAAAAATGGGGAGAAGAACTAAAAAGATCCAGGCATGGTGATGCTTATAGCAGCAGCCTAGGAAGCTGTGGCCAGGGCAAGAGATGGTGGTTCGAGTCCTGCTGGTGGCAGTTAGTGAGACATAGTTCCAAAAAAATATAACTGGGCATGGGCACCCATCTGTAATCCCAACTACCCAACTAACTGGGAAGCTGAGGCTTGGGATTCTTGAATCTGTGGTACCCTGTGGAAAGTGAGCCTGCAGTTCCACAGGCAAAAATAGCGAGACCTAGTCTAAAAAAAAAAACCAAAAAAAAAAAAAAAAAAAAAAAAAAAAAAAAAAAAAAAAAAAAAAAAAAAAAAAAAAAAAAACAACAAAACCTAAAAAGACACTTCATCAAAGAGGAAATACAGATAGCCAATAGGCATATGAAAGAATGCTCCACATCACTAGTAATCAGGGAAATGCAAATGAAAACCACACTGAGATACCATCTTACACCTGTAAGAATGGCCCATATAAAAAGATACAAAACTGGCAACAACAAATGTGGTGGGGACGTGGAAAAAAGGAACTCTTTTACACTGCTGTAAAAGAGTGCAAACTGGTTCAGTCACTATGAAAGACTGTGTGGAAGACCCTCAAACAATTGCAAGTAGAATTATTTGGCCTAGCAATCCCACTATTGGGAATCTACCCAGAGGACAAGAAAACACTAATTCAAAAGGACACTTGTATGCACATGTTTATTGCAGTTCTGTTTGCAATTGCCAAGATATGGAAACAACCCAAATTCTCCAAAATCAATGAATGGCAAAAAAAAATTTGTACACAAAAAAGTATGTACACATGGAATACTATGCATCAACCAAGAAGGACAAACATATGTCATTTCCAGCAATATGGATGGAGCTAGAAAGACTCATATTAGCAGAAATAAACCAGAAAGAAAAACAAACACAGAATAGTCTCACTTATATGAAGGATATAAGGAAAAACAAAGAAATGAATAAGAAAAATTAGAAACAACCAATAGGGGGACGAAAATGGGGGGGGGGCAGAAGGCACAAAAGAATAAGATGGTTAACAGGTATTAAGAAAATGGGAAAACTCCAGGGTACACAATAATGTAATATATATAAATATATATATTTAAATTCTTTTATTAAAGTTTTAAAAATTAAATCAATAAAAAAGTAAAAATGCGGGAGGGTGGGGAATAAAGGGTACAATATAGTCACGTAAACATGACCAATATTGCACAATAATTACAAAATAAAAAAAATTTTCAAAGTACTATTCTTAAAAGCTTTCCATGGATCTGAGATATCCAGGAGGGGACAGCGAAGAAAAGAGAATGTGGGAGGGGAGACATGGAGTTGGATATGGAAAGAACTCAAAGGGCAATGGTTGATTACACCGGGTGCTTTGGTTATGACAAAACTATGGTGACCACAACCAAAGAGAGAACTATGATGTTGTTTAAAACCAAAGATGTTAAATAATGAAATATCATTAACAAAACAAATAAAACAAGATCTATCCATGTTTTTTCATGGTTAATAACTCTTTCCTTTTTATCGATGAATGGTAAATTATTATATAGATTACAATTTTTTGAACAGACATTCATTTTTAGAAATAAAACCCTCATGAGAATATTTTTGAAGTAGAAATTGATTTTTAATTTCATGTTTTCCCATATGTTTTCCTATCTAATTGCCTCAGTATAATTTGTTGTTGAAAAAATGTGCTGTGTGTGGTCTGTGTGTTTATGATCTGTTTCTAACTCATTTGTTCCACTGATAGCTTCAAGCTTTTTCATCAGTGTCATATTTCTTAGCAACTGCAAATATAAAATTATTCTTAAAATTAATTTGAGTGGAGGCTTCTCCTACAGTAGAATATTAGCTATTCTTGAATCTCCATAATGCAATATCATCAATTATAGAGTTATCCATTATCATCTTTCTTCCTCAATTCTCTTCATTTCTCTCTTCTCTCTCCCTCTTTCCCTTCATCACTCTCTATGTCTTTTTCTTTCTTAAACACACACAGACACACATACATAACTACATTCACATATGTACACATACAATTCAGAGATGCTGATTGTGGCTACGGTGAATGAATTTATAAAATCGAGAACTGACATTTTTAAAAAGTTTCCAAATTATGATATTTGTGTCTTTTAAATTTTACTTCAATGAACTTTTACGTCAACAAAAATCTGTTTTGTTAGTTTATTCCATGTTGTTAGAAGCAATCTCTGGTATATAATAAATACAAATTTGTAAATTATGTTCTATTCATTTTATATGAACATTTGAAACTATTTGTCTTTCTGTATATTGCTTAAAGCTTCATTCTAGAGATTTTAATATTTTAATTATTTCAAAATCAATTACAATTTCCACTGTGATGTCTTCTTTAAGCCATATGATTTTTTAATTTACAATAGACTACTTAATTTCTTAAATATATTTTTGACTCTAGATTAATTTAATTATTATCATGATATTTACCTTCATTTAAATTTTGAAATTCATGTGGACTAACTTTTATAAAACTCTAGGAAAAAAAATACTCTTGAAATAGATATTTTGTATTCTGGAAACATGTTTATCCTTTAAGAATTGGGTAAGATCATATTTGATAATCTTATTTTTATGTGTTCTATATTTTCGCTAATATTTTGTTTGCTTATTGTATCTTACTGAAAGATTTGTGTTAAAATCTTTCACTACCATGAGGTAATATATTTGTAATGAGGTATTTGTAATGTATTCTCTCAACATTGCCTCACATGTATTTGAGACTACATAAAGGTCATATACTCTAAACTTCTATATATCCATAGTGAATTGATTTTATTACCAATAAAATGTGTTTCACATTAAAATATGCTAAACCTAGAATTAATATAACTATTCTCATTTCTTTTAGATATGTTCTACTTGGATATGTTTTTAATAATTTTATTTTCATTATTTATTTATTTTTATTGTAACTATTTCTCCAAAGGGCATCAAGCAGTTATATTTAAATTCAGCCTGATAATATATGCATCTTTTCATGGAGTACTTAATAAAGTTTAGTGTAATTACTAGTTAACTTCTTCATTCTACCATATTCATATACTTTTAATTCCTTTCTTGTTTTACTTTTTCTCTATTTTCTTGTTTTAATTTGGTTTGGTTAAGCATTTAAGTGTTTTTCATCAGTTTATTTCCTCCTTTATTACCTTGAACTATTTTTATTATTTTGTTATTCTTCTAGAACTGAAAAATGAAACATGCCTCTCTAATATATCATTAATATAGCTTAATGTTTGTTTTTTTTCTTCTCCGTTTTCTGCACTTCATTATAGCCAAAAGGCCAAGTAGCTATTTTCTCCCTGTTCTATAAACTCCTTGTATCTTATTAGTTCCACTTAAGACCTTCTCATATATGTGTTTTATTTTCTGTGTATGTTTATACTATGTATGCAAGCTATATATAATATACATTATATGTATATTTGTAACACTGTAGATTTGCACTCATATTTAGATTCTTTAGAATTCTTAATTTCTGGGCCGGGTGCAGTGACACATGGCTTTAATCCCAGCCTAGGAAGGGAAGCCAAGACTAGGAATCTACTTGAGTCCACGTGTTCGAGACCTGCTTGGGGCAACATAGCAAGACCTAGTCTCAAAAAACAGCTGGGTGTGGTGGCATGCGCCCAGGCAACATGAGTCTGAGGTTCCCCAGGCAACATAGCCTAGTCTCAAAAAAAAAAAAAAAAAAAATCCTAATTTCCTCTTATCAATAATCTTTTCTTTGTAAGTACTTTCCTACTTTTTCAATGCCTTTTTTAGTACAGGTCATCTGGTGAAAAATTCTCTTTGTCTTTGTTTATATTACATTAATGATGTTAATGACATTAATTTGCATTTTATCTTAGTTTACAGTTATTAGAAGGTAATTTTGATGGATACAGAATTTATGAGAACAGGAAATATTTTCAGTACATTAAAGATATCTTTTCATCATCTGTCTTCAGTTATTCCTCCTGAGAAGTCAGTACATTCCTTTTTCGTCTTCATGTTTACATTTATTGGGAACTTACCAGATATTTTTCCTTTGTGTTTGGTTTTCAGTGACTGAATTTGGATATCGCTTTGATTTTTTTTAACTTCAATTACAGAATTCATTAAAAATTTTGATTTTTTTAATTTTTATTTTTTATTGATTTTTTAGAACCATATTGTACAGTTCTTGACAATTGTTACTTTGGGCCATTATCTTTTATTCTATATGCTGATATAATAATTCATCAGTATGTTTAATACTTATGACTATTACTTAATTTATATAACTACCTTTTTCTGAATATGCTATGGCCATTTTAATAGCTTTTCTACATAAATTTCTAAATCTGGCTCTTTTTAATTTTAGATATAATAAACATTTATTAAAGGCATATATTCACAATGTTGTGCAACCATTACTACTATCTAATTCCGGAGAATTTTATCACTTTAAAAGGAAACCTTTTTATCATTTGAACAGTCGCTCCCTAGTCCACTCTCCTACTCCTTAGAAACTACCCATCTACCCATCTGCTTTCTGTCTCCAAGGAATTGCCTTTTTTATATATTTTATGGAAGTGGAATTGCACAATATGACTTCTTTTATTTAGGTTAATATTTACAAAGTCCAATCAGATTGTAGCGTATATTCTTTTCCTTGCGTAATATCAATTCCTTTCTTCAACGCATAATTTCACTGCATTGTATTTCCTTTATATCCACTATTTCCTAGTTAACTCCAGAATAATTGCAAAACCCCCCCCCCCATATTTTCTCAGCTTTTTCATTTGCCTGAGGTAGAACAAATTACCATATGTTATCATTTGAAATACAATTTCCTGGGCTAGGTCTCCTACTTATCCTTGATATCTTATTCCACTCGCTTTCCTGGTATATGAAGGTGTTCATTTTCTCAGCCCCTTAAAACTATTATAACTAGAAAACCTTCTTTGATCAATAAAATATAAGTACTGTAACATGTACTTTTTAGGGCATGAGTTTAGTCACTAATGCTACAATCTCTGCCTTTCTTTTCTCTCTTTGCAAGGACTGACATTCAACCATGTAAGTACTAAGGCAAAAAATACACATCCTCCTCTTGCTTATCTCATATCCATAATATCAGAAAATATTTTTGGATTTCATTTGAAATGTGCCTCAATTCCTTTATTTTTTCCTTTCAATCACAATAATTTATTCAGTATCTTGTTTACTAAGGAAGTAAGGAGGAAATTTGTAATGTCAAATATAGGGTTAAACATCCGCTTCCAGAACACTATGTGATCATGCTTTGATTGCACAGCTTTGATAAATAAACTATTTCTTTTAGCTAGATTCATTGCCATTAGTCACTACACAAAATTCTATCATTCCCACTCTAATTTTCTTCCCTCTACTGAGTAGCTTCACTACTATTTTCTTACCTCTGCAGAGCCCCAGTTAGGGTTCTCTGTTCTTTTCTTTTTCCTTTTTTTAATTTAATTTTTTCCTTAATTGCACATATTTTTGCACTCCATACAAGTGATAAGGGCCTGGTTAAATAGATACACAAACAACTTGGACAACTTAACAGAAACAAAAACAAAAATTCCAGTCAAAAATTGGGGAAAAGAACTAAAAAGAGACTTCTCCAAAGAGGAAGTACAAATGGCCAACAGGCATGAAAAAATGCTCAACATCACTAATAATTGGGGAAATGCAAATGAAAACAACACTCAGATACTATCTTACACCAATAAGAATGACCCATATCAAAAAAAAAAAAAAAAAAAAGGGTAACAACAACTGTTGGTGTGGATGTGGAGAAAAAGAAACACTCTTACACTGCTATTGGAGTGCAAACTGGTCCAGCCACTCTGGAAGACTGTGTGGAGGACCCTCAAATGACTGAAAGGGAATTACCATTTGACCCAGCAATGCCACTACTGGGAATCTACACAAAGAACACAAAAACACTAATTCAAAAAGACACATGTACCCAGATGTTTATGGCAACACTATTCAAAATTGCCAGGATACAGAAACAAACAAAATGCCCCACGATTGAAGAGGGTTGAAAAACATGTGGTATATTTACACAATGGAATATTATTCATCAATCAAGGAAGACAAACTTATGTCATTCACAGCAACATGTTTAGAGAAAGAAGGAATCGTTTTAGCGGAAATAAGCCACAAAGAAAAATAGAAATACAGGATGGTCTTACTTATATGAGGGCTACAGGGAAGACAAACAAACAAACGGACAAGAAAAATATAAAGCTGCCAACAGAATTGTGGCATAGAGCAGGAGAGGGGGTGGAGAATAAGAGTGGGGAGGGCACAAGAGAAAATTTTGCGAATATGCCTCAATTCTTATGCCTTCTTAGCATCTTCTCCACGAAAAATTTTGTCTTAGCTACTATTTTCATAAATACCCTACCATCTCTTATTCCTATTTGTGTTATTAACCTCTATTATAGATTTGCACAAGTCAGAAGTACAAAAGTCAGAGTGAGCCATTATAAACAAAAATCCAATCACACCATTCATTTGCTCAGAATATTATAAAGACTAATCATGGAACAGAAGCTAAAGGTCTTAAAATCACTTTCCATTCTCAGACACCTTCCCCTTCCTGGCCTTTTTTCCTGTTCCTGTTCCTAACTTTCTCTTAGAGCCTGAAAACACTTCTACTTTAAGTTTGTGTCAGTTGTTCCCATTTCCAAAAGCATTTTCCCAGAATTGGCAGGCTCATGTTTTTCTTATCTTCTCCCTTTCTGGAACTTTAAATCAGTAATTTATCTAGTTCCCCGTAGCACTCTCCTCTTACTTAGGTTCCTAATTAATTTCCTATTTTACTTAAGTTCCTAATACTGTCACCATAGTGTCTGAAAAAGTTCTCTTAAGTTTTTTAACCAACAAATGAGTCAATAAAGAAGTTGGTAAATGAATCACCTGTATGCAAGTGCCTATACTAACTATGAAAGTAAAACATCTGTTTGGAGAGAAAAAACCAGGTTGAGACCCCAAAGTTCACAGGAGCACAATTTTTTGAATCTCAGAGCAAATATTCACCAAATTTTTGAAAGCTTATTTTTAAAATGGAAGACTGAATACATGAGCAGGAAAACTAAAGGAGTATTTACTGCTTCTACAAATGACATTTTCATTGAGTTTTCTTGTTCTACCAACCTTTCTTTCATAATGTTGCAAGTCAGCAGAACCCCATTGGACATCACACTGAAGCTGCACAAATTTCGCTCTTAGATGCTGCCTTAATTGAAGCACTGCAAATTCAGCCTCACACAATTTCAGGGGAAGTAAAGAAAAGGGGAAAAAAATGTTGGTCATATTATTTGTTTTACCAGAGATGATCTTTCCAAATGTGAACCAGCAGGAACAATTTTTATACTGACTTTGAAAAATTACTGCGTCAGATTATATGTGAAACATAGCTTTGAAAAATTTGAAAACAGTTTACTTGGACAATGTTAGTATTCCTTTGGCTGCTCCTTTGGTTTGCTCCTCCTTGTCTTCCACACTGTGTTCTCCTTGTCTTCCAGGCAGCAGGAACTCCATGGTGCCGAACCAGTAAAGTTCACTTTCTTCTCAGGCTTAACTTTTGCACCGCCTCTTTCAGACATCAGTCAAACTCAGCAAAGCAAACTCCAACACGGAGTTCAAGTCTGCAAACTTCTTAACTGCATTCAGCACACATGCTGCCAGCCTGGGCCAGCCAAGCTTTGCAGGCCCCCGGTGGCCACATGACCAAGCTCACATGGCTCACATCTTTGCAAGATGGCCGATTCCCATCTCCCCTCCATTGAATCTCTCTCTCTATCCGATCTCCATATTGGAAAATCCGAATCTTTGTTTGCACACCCTTTATATACCCTGATTTCCCACCTTCCAGAAAACCTGTTTCACCTTGACCATTTCACTTCTTTCTCCCCCTGCCTCTCCCAGAAGGAAAATTCCAACTAAGGTCATTCTCACATTTTAGTATCTGCCCTTGAAATCTGCAATCTTAAATAGGAGAAAATGGGGGGGGGGGAATGTAGCACACCATATCATTGTCACCAACAAAGTATATATATGTGACAACAGCAATGACAACAAAAACAGAAACATATGCTTTGTTGTCAAAGAGACCTGTATTTAGATTTCAGTTATATTATTTTGCATGTGTGAATTCAGACAAGTTATTTAAAACTCCAAACCAGACTTCTAACCTGTCTAGAGAAAAATTGCTTATTTTACATCTTTTGGGGGATGGGAGAATTAAATTATTGTATCTAAATAGTCTGTATCACATTATAGCACAGAATTTGCAATTAAAACAATAATTTCATGCTGATCAATCCACTGGATGAATGAATCATAGTACATTTGTCATTTGTGTCCCTTTCATATTTAGTTGTAACTAAAATCTTGCTTTTGGAGGTTCTCCTACCAATCCTAGATATTGTGTAGTCCCTATTGACCATCACCACAAAGCAACCTCTTAATGCAGACACACATTGATTTTCTCTGAGTCTCTGGATAAATCATTTCTCTTTTTTTTCTAGATTCTTTATTTGATCCAGAGTTTGCTCCTCTGTGAACCCCATAGATAACTTTGAATATGTTTTTAGAAATCATGCAGTTCAATAAATAATTTTAAAAAAGTAGTCAAAGGACTTTCTTTTTAACTGAAAGTTATGCTGACTCAAGAAAATGGGCCACATGCTAAGGTTTCTGGTATCAAATTCCATTGAACAGAGGTCATTACTGTACCCACCTATGGCTCATGTAGTTGCCAAAAAGTATTATTCATCTCACCTTTAGTTCCACAAGTTTCAAACATATAATAAAATGAGTTTAAACAAGTTGGAACTCTTCAAGTTAAGCAGTGTTTGAACATGTACCTTCTCAAGAGTTAAGTCTTCTTGCCCAGAATAAAACTTTCCACTGATCCAAATACAACCATACACACTCAGCTTTCATATTATCATAATCAGAGCAAATTGGTGCAAGTTTAAACGAGGTACAAAGTACATGAGTATACCAACCATATTTGCACATTTGCATAATAAATTCAAATTTCTGGGAATGAAGATGTTATTTATATTCCATACCATGTCTTAGGAATGTTACAAACTTGTAAAATTTAGAGAAATTAAAATTGTTAATACTAGTTATTAGATCTTGACTGGTTACATCAGTTATCAGAAGTGGGTCTGGTCTGGTTACTTATTTAAAGAATGCTTTATAAAACTCTAAGAGGATTTCTGATGGTCTCTTAAGGATCTATGACAAAGAACAGAAGAATTATCTGCAGCCAGAGCCTATGTTTCTTAATTGGCTTAGGCATAGCAAATTGGAAATTTTTGTAAGTTAGACAAAGTAGTTTCCTTCAAAATACTTACTTCAAAACATTTGACTTATGGATTTGTAAAATTAAGTTCATGCTCAGTGACACTCCCTGACTGAAGTTTCAAAGTTTTTTTGTGCTTTAGAATCTTTTCTCTTTCCTGAAAGCTCTGGGAGGTAGAGATTTGAGCTTTCTTCAGCCTGAATTGTTGTGTTTACATAATGTAAAGAGGAAATCTTACTCTCCCCAGCATGGACATATAGTAAAGAAGGGGGAAAGAAATTTTCATTTTCTTATCCATTGAGAGTGTGTGGCTGTATAGCTTACTTTATTTTTTTCTGATATTTTCACTGTTACATATGTCAATGTCTTAAAAGTTCTTAAATTCAATTTCATACTTTACTAATTTCTATAAAATCACTCATAGTAGGCAAAAATCACATTTTTGTCTGAAATAGTAAGTTAATATTTTACGTTGTTTTCTTTCAATTAATATTGTGATATGAATATTTCTCATGAAACTTTTCATTGATCTTAATGACTTATATTCTTTTTTTAGATGCAATTAATTTACTTGAACACTACCACAATAACATTGAGTTTTATTTTTCACTACAATTTATTTTATATTAGCCATTCTTAGGAAATATTGTTACTGTATTGGACTTTGAATTAAAGTATGTTTCTAGAACCAGAATCAGTATTTTTTCTAGAAGACATTTGTAAAATTAAGTTTCAAAAAAGTTATGGTTGAAAATTTTTTAGTTATTGGCTGCAATGATCCTCTGTGATCAAAATGAAACTTCTCCCTCAGCCTGGTACCTGTGATACACAATGAGGTAAGTTGAGAATGGTCTACACTGTGCTTCCCCCTTTCTTTTGTATTAATAGAATCTAGTGATCAGCTAGTTTCAACCACCCCCAGAATCAAAAATGTGGAGGTGGATGCAATTGGCTATTACCCATATTCTGTGCTCTAGTGTCAGCAGAAGTGAAGTGGTTTAATTTGATGCTCCACTTTCACCAAGAAGATACCAGCTGAACTACGTGGAGTCTGGTTCCTGCTCTCATTTACAGTGAGGCAGTATGCTTGGAAATTGAACAGACACATTCACCTTATCGCATGTACACCTCAGCAGATGAATTGCCTCACAAAAGAAGATTAAGTAAGATCCAACATTTCAAATGTGAAAAATAAAAACCCACTAATTTGTAAGAAATAATTGAAAGTTATTTGGCACATTAAAAACTGGAAAATTAAAATATAAATAAGAAATGACATTAACACACATGCTTTAATGCTGGAATTTTCTGATGATGATTGTAAACACTCAGAATAGAAATACTCTAGTACGTAATTCCATTTTTTTCTAAAACAAATGCTAAGAGTAGAAAAAAATTACAAATAACTAGAAGTCATAAAAATGAAATTAATTTTATAATAAAACCAGGAAAATAAAGTTGCAAAATTAAAATGATAATAATGATAAATTACAGATAGCAGAATAGTATCAGTGAACTTGATTTAATATTTATTTGATAATGACTAGAATGAAAATAGACTGAAAAAAAAGAACATTTATATGATCAATGCTCAGAAGGAAGAGTATCTTGGGAAAGTACTCAAAGACTTCATGACTAAGATCTTCACAAAATTGAACTTCTAAAAATGTAGATTCAAGAAGCTGAGTGAAACTAACAGAAAACCCCTAAGAAATCCTTACTAGTATATATGTTAATAGATATGTTAATTACATACCAGGTAATGAACAATTCTTGAAACAAGGCATAAAGGAATATATATCAAACAGGGGAGCACCAACCTGAGTGACTGACTAGACTTCTCATCTGAAACCCTAGATATGTTGTAATTTTTTTAATACATAGAAAGAAATGTATGGGAGCCCATCTCAGAGATGAGAAACTTGTAATTTAAACCCTTTTACAAGTTAAGCTCTCTGCCCCCCGCAGGAGGAACAATTTGGGAGCTGACCTGAAAATCAGGGGACCCCAGATGTAAGAGTACTGAAGTTATGAACTGCATCATTATTAAGAAAAATATAGGAGCCCTGTTGTCAGATTTTTTACCTTAATTAAATTTTTTGTGAAAAGTCATTGAGATACTGGAAGGAGCTCGAGGCAAAGATAAACCAGATAAGCTTTACAGTCAAGGAATAACTTTGGGTGACTTGTAACCAACTTTAATTATCCTGATTCCCTAAAAATGATTGCTTAGAAATGTTTAGTAGTATCTAATGATAATCTATTTTCTCTTAAGATATTAATTTCTGCCTTTCACGATATTGTCCTCACGCGCTCAATGATATTGTCCTCACGCGCTCAATGGTAATTGCCCTCACCATGATAGTTACCCTCACGCGGTCAGTCCTCACTCACTGAGATAATGTACTCACTACTCATTAAAAGCCCCTCCTCATGGGATGTTAAAGTAACTCGTTTAACAATATAAAAAGCGGCCTAAAGATCTAAATAAACCAGCAAATTTCATTGCTCACTAAATCCGTGTCTGTGATCATCATTCGCCTGCCTGAGTTTTCCTGTCTGCCTAAAGCCTGCACTTAGCGGTCTTTCTTACACGGCCGGTACGTAGCAGCTGGCGCCCGAACGGGGACTCTGTGGACAGGTAATCTTTTCTTTCTTTCTTTCTTTCTTTCTTTCTTTCTTTCTTTCTTTCTTTCTTTCTTTCTTTCTTTCTTTCTTTCTTTCTTTCTTTCTTTCTTTCTTTCTTTCTTTCTTTCTTCCTTCCTTCCTTCCTTCCTTCCTTCCTTCCTTCCTTCCTTCCTTCCTTCCTTCCTTCCTTCCTTCCTTCCTTCCTTCC
>PVHY01004139.1:0-50202 GCA_004024945.1 Uropsilus gracilis
AGAGAGAGAGAGAGAGAGAGAGAGAGAGAGAGAGAGAGAGAGAGAGAGAATGCCAGCTAGAGATCCCAGAGAAAAAGCATGAAGATTCCAGGACTGGGGGGCTCACCTGCCTTCCAGCCACCCTGGCCCTACCCTGCCTGTGTGTAAAACCAATAAAGAATTTACACAAATTGGTGAGCCGAATGTTGCCCCTACAATTGGCAACAAGCATTGGTTACATTACAATGTCCCAAACTCTTGGTTCTCCCCTCCAAATTTTGTCTCTTTTCCCATGTGGCTTCAGCCCTCACCCCCTGAAGTCTTTGTGTTATCTTTGTGTGAAATACTCAGTTCAAGTCTGCCCTGTGTTCTGGAATGACCTCCATTCTGGGCTCTGTGCTGGCTCTCTTTGCACTCTTCATGCAAGTTGGAGTTTACTTGCTTTAGTCCAGCCCCTAGTTTTGCTCCTCCTCCAAAGACTTGCTCAGGATGTTTTGCTCACAGCACCCAGGTCTAATATACAATAGATGCTCCATTTCCTCTGGATAAAAACCACATTCCTTTCATGTAAAAGCCTTTCTGGCTGGCACTTTTTCTTTAGCAGTTAATTCTGACTTGCATAGACAAGAGTTTTCTTTTTATTTCTTCTACATTGGACTTGCTGAAATTCATAAATCTGTAAATGTATATCCTTACCCCAGATCTTGGAAGGTTTGAGTCATTATTCCTTCCAATCATTTCTCCCTCTTCCACTTCCAGGACTCGAATTACTCATATGCCAGACATTTTAGTATTATTCTCACTAGTTCATAAAGCTCTATTCCTTCTTTAATCTCTTTTCTCTCTCTTCTTCAAATTTAGTTATTTTTCTCTTGATCTCTCTTCAGGTTCACAGACTCTTCTGCCACCTCCACCCAACTCAGCTGCTAAGTCCACCCAGTGATTTTTTTAAATTTTAGACATTTAATTTGATTCTAAAATTCACATTTGCTTAGTTTTTCTAGCTTCTCTAACTCTGAGATTTATCTCTACTTTTTTTCATCCACCCAATATAAGCATGTTTCCCATAATTCTAAGTTTCTTTAATGTTTTTGATAATTCCAACATGTAAGTCATCTCAAAGCTGACCTGTGGTATTAACCTTTGCCCTTAAAGATTGGATCCATTTTACTGTGTTTACATATATCAAAGAATTTTTCATTGTCTCTAAATTTTGTGGATTATACTGCAGAAACTCTAGATTTTTTACACTACTCTGGAGTGTCAACGTCTGTTTAACAGGCTTCTAACTTAGTTAAATTCAAACCATACGTTCTGTCTAATTTTGGTGGAAAGCAGATCAAATTCCATCTTGGTTCTCTTGGCCTGCCCTGCCAGTCATGCTTTGTGCATATGTCAGAGTTTAGCAAAGGCCCAGACAGAGTTCCTTCACAAAGCTGGAGGCTCCCTTTCTGAATTTCTCATCCAGACCCCTCACTGCCTTCCAGCAGCTCCCTCTGGCTCTGTCCTCTGCTTCTCAGACTGGAAAGATGGTGGACTTTCTCCTATGTGCATGCCCTCTACCATGACATGGCTTCAGTTTCCCTCAGATAAAGGGTCATAAAGATGAAAAACTCATCTCAAGTCAGCCCTTTCTTCCAAGTTTCAAATACCCTACAAATTCTGCCTGCTTTTTTTGTCTCCTTAGTTTCCAGAGTTTTTACTTTTATCTAGAACTGGTGGTTATTATCTGAAGGAGAGTCAGTCTGACTCCACCCTAGGAGAAAAAGCCAAACCTAACAGACACACTGACTTTAAAATAAGATGCCACATACCCATTTGTTTATAAACACACTGGCAGTGCAGACTCAAGTGTCATTAAAGTAAGATCTTTTAAACTAATTGGGACCAAGAGGTAAAAGCAGATGTGTGGGGGAAAGGTATATTAAGAAACTCCCAGCTGAAGAAAGCTACAGCAATGGAAAGAAAGAAGCTGCAACTTCCTTACAGTCAAGAAACCAAGGAAAATTACCTGGATTTTCTGTGTCTCAGAGGCAGGGTTTGGTCTGTGTTTGAGTTCAGGGCTTAATTAGCCCAAGTAGTCAGGCTTGGGCTGAAGTCACAGGTACAGGTCAGTATGCGATAAGAATCAGGGGTTAGTATGTGGCCAGTGTACAGTCTGTGGCCTGCTCTGTTGCCAGAAGGTAAAGTGTATGTTCCAATCAGGGTTTAGTTGACATCAGAGTCAGAGATTTGGGAGTGATGAGAAACTTGGTCTCTGCAAATTCCCTCAGCCAAATGGCTTTCAGCACTGGTGAGGGACCCCTCTTCCCACCCCATCACCCTGGGCCCCCACCCCACTTAGAACTTGTAGATATGGTTTCCTGCAGGTAACTGTTATCTAAGGAAATGGCAGCAATGTTACTTGGGGGATGTTGTAAAAGTGCATGTGCTGAAGTCACATCCAGTAACCCAGTGAATC
Source organism: Uropsilus gracilis (assembly GCA_004024945.1). NCBI lineage: Eukaryota > Metazoa > Chordata > Mammalia > Eulipotyphla > Talpidae > Uropsilus > Uropsilus gracilis. The sequence continues at coordinate 2,441 of PVHY01004139.1, forward strand.
CAGGAGCTGCATTTCAGTGATGCCCTTGGTGATGCTGATGCTACCCAACCATGAGAAGCTCTGCTTGATATGACCTAGCATTCACCAAGTCCACAGTTTCTAGAGTTGAGAGTATCTTCCTTCAATCCTAGCTCTCTCCCCACTGTGGTAGATGGGGTCACCCAGGGCCTTGGGTCTGTACAAATAGCTCAGAAATCAGCTAATTCTTTAGGTTCTAGCAAGGTCTAGTGGTGTGCATCCTCCTCATGGCAGGCGACCACATGCTACAAGACATCATCAGCTGTTGTAAAAAGCAGTAGCTCACTCTATGGAGCTCTGACTGTGTGCGGGGCACCTAGTAACACCTGAGCCATGTGGTGTGTGAGTTCATTTAACCTCTCCCTGCAGTCTTTGGTGAGGGAACAGCTTCATTGTTTCCATTTCACAGATGGGGAAACTAAGACCTAGAAAACATTCAGATACTTGTTCAGGGCCACATCACTAAGGAAAGGCAGAGGGGGACCAAACCCAGAGAGCCTGATTCCTGCACATATCCTCTTACTCATAATGTTCACAGAGAGTCTATGAGATATTATTGCCTAAAAATCTAACTACCTATGAAAATGGACTTGTGGCAAAGACTTCTTTCCTCAGTAACTGCAACTATTTCCCTTACTGTGTGATCAAACTCTACACTGACCCTATCTTTATAAAGGAGAACTGTGTTTTATCTTCATCTGAATATCTCAAAGATGGTGGGAATCTTCAGGCCTTCCCTGTACCCACTTTCTGGGCATGGGAAGAGATACCTATACACCTTTGTTCATGCATTCCCGATAGCTGCCTGTCCCCCCCCCCCTTGAAATGCTGCTCTCTAAAAATTGCTTTCCAACAACAGATAGAGATCCAAGGAAGGAACACAAGCCAGCACCAGTCTCCATCCGTTTATTCGTCATGTACAGGCTTGGGAGTTTCCCCTCTCTGGTGGGGGATTTTACACTTGTCATACCCCTCTAGAAACAGCCTCCTAGAGAAAGGTTGATCTTTGCTTGACTGAATAATTGAAGACATTTGGACATAATTGAGATCTATAGTAGTTTCTCTCAAAATCTAGGTCATGCAAATGGGTCTTTGAGGTCATCCATACAGTTTATGCATAGTCAGCTAGAATTTGGTTTTCTGCTATTGGAAGGTGATTCAGCAGAAGAAAAAGGGGAAAGCTACTAGTTTCATGGCCCATCTACATTTTAAAGTCAAGTTAATATATACAGGTACTTTAAAAAGTCAAAGGATTCAGAAGAGCTTGTGAATAGAGGCACCTCCATGCCCCCACTCCCAGGCAGGAAATGTGTAAAGATTAAGAGTTCAGTGTTTTTGTCTTCTGAACATCCAGTAGGTAGGTGAGAACATTCCTTCATTCACGCTGTTCAACATCTACTTGTGAAGAGGGCAGGTGGGGACATAGATCAATCAAATATGTCCCCACCTTGAAATAGTTGGGGTGTAAGAGAACTGAACATTAACGTTATTTATAATGATGGAAAGAAAGAAACAACTGACAAAATGAAAATACAACTGAGCATTTTGCAGGGAACACTACAGCCAAAATTCTAGGGAGGGAGTTGAGTGAGGGGTATAGGCAGAGAGGTTACTGGGTTGCCCTGGCTTTCCCCAGCAATCCAGTTTGGTATAGACAGGGAACAAATCTTAAGGCTGGGAAATTTCTGGTCTCATTGGACTCATAACCTGAACTCCCCATTTCCCCCCAAGGACCAGCTGAGTGCATCTACTGTGATGGGATGCTCCCAGCACTCTGGGCACCTCCCTCCATCAGTGAACAGTCAGATTGGGACAAATTCTTTATGTTCTATTGAAATCTACTCATCCAGGAAGGGTTAACGAGACAATCGCCAGGCCTTTTTTGTCCAAGCCTCCATCTCCCCCCACTCTGCCTAGAAGCATTAATTCCATTATCAAGTGGTCAGCCCTGGGGAATGAACTTTTAAAGGCTTATAGCAAGGTAGGTTAATTAAAATCTTTTATCAAAGCCCCATAAACACTATAAAACTTCTTTTTCTTAATTATCCTGGATGGTCTCACAAGCATTAAAGCCAAAGGGGAGATGATGAAGAGGCTGGGAGGTGGGATGAGAGTGGAGGAACTATGAGGAGACTCCCAAAAGCAACAACCAAAAGAATGGAAGCCGCCATGTTGATACCTTTCCTCCATGCCAGGAATTCAGGACAGCAGAGAAACATACCCCAGCTCAAGTATCAACTATCCATCACCTCCTGCTACCTTTTCATGGGGAAATTTGAGAGGACACTTGCAGTAGGCCACTGCCAGATCCCAGGGTCTGGCAGAGAAGGTGCTGAAGAGCAGACAGATTGGAGAAGAGTCTGGGGACAGAGGAAAGGGTACAGCTGATGGCCGGGCCTCATGATTAAGCTGTGGGTGCGTGAACAGTAAACATGAGAAGGACAGGTTGATCGTTAGGGGTACTCCAAATTTAGTTTTGAGTCTGTTGAGTAGCATAGACCACATTCCCACCTCTCCCACCCACCTGCCCCCCACTAAAACCCTCAGTAACTTTCCACACAACTTAGGTTAGTATCCAAAGCACCCAGGAGTGCCTTCTGACCAGGCCTGACAGGCCCTGCTCAGGGTTCTCCTGCAGCCCCTAACCCCTGTACTCCCTTCTTAAACAGCTGTTCTCCAGCCACAAGGACTTCTGTTTGATCTCTAAACATCCCAGGCTCTTTCCTAATTCAGGGCATTTGCATGTTCTGTTCTGTGGGTCAGAATCTCTGCTTCTTCTACTATTTCTTCAAGTCTCACTTCCACAGGGAAAGTTTCCCTGCCCCCACCCCAGCAAGCCCTAGAGAAATCATTAAATGTACAGACCCCTGGCCCTTTTCACCCCATGCTCAAACATTTAGCTCATGGGGGACCCAGGAATCTGCATTTTTGTCAAGTTGATAGGGTGTGCTTACCCCCCATTGTCTCCTGTTTAAGATTGCAGATTTCAAGGACAGGTATGCTAAAATGTGAGAATGACCTTAGTTGGAATTTCCCTTCAGGGAGCTGCAGGCGGGAGGAAGGTGAAACAGGTTTCCTGGAAGGTGGGAAATCAGGGTATATAAAGGGTGTGAAAACAAAGAGAAGGATTGATTCCAATATGGAGATCAGATAGAGAGAGAGATTCAATGGAGGAGAGATGGGAATCAATCGACTGTCTCATAAAGATGTGAGCCATGTGGACTTGGCTAAAGGCCTGGGGGGCCTGCAGCCTTTTGCTGGCCCAGGCTGGCAGCATGTGTGCTAAATGCAGTAAAGGAGTTTGCAGATTTGAACTCCGTGTTGGAGTTTGCTTTGCTGAGTTTGACTGGTGTCTGGAAGAGGCCGTGCAAAAGTTAGGCCTGAAAAGAAAGTGAACTTGACTGGGTCCAGTACCGTGAAGTTCCTGCTACCTGAAGACGACAAGGAGAACACAGTGTGGAAGATGAGGAGCACGCCAAAGGAGCAGCCAAAGGAACACGTCTTCAAGCATCTGGAGATGAACTCTGGCTGACTGATTTTGGTGAGATGATCAGGACTGAGAGACTGAGGTTTTTGGGCAATCTGGGGAAAGGACTTGGACAATGATGAGAAAGGTTTTGGACAATGTTAAAGTAATCTGAGTCTTACATGCTTCTTTTGTAGTAACTAGAAAATCACTTTGTTAGAAATAAATTAGTCTGCACTGATAGTCTTGCATTAGTTTGGTATTTTGGTTGAGAAGGCTGGGGATGGTGGAAAGAATCCACAAGAGTTTAAACTGTGTTTTTAAGTTTTTCTTTTTAGGTTTGAAAGAGGGAAAGAAAGCAGAAGAGAAGCTGGTAGCTGATGTTTGCATATCAATAGTAGGCAGGTACAGTGTAAATGCTAATGAACAGTTTTGAGCCTGCTTCCTAAGGAGAGAAGCAGGCATAGGTGTAGCTACTTAAAGTTAAAGGCAATTGTGAATGACTTGTTTATAGCCTGCTTCAGAGAGCGAAGCAGGCCTGTGTGTGTTTCAAGTTAAGTTAAAAGTTCCCTTCATGGTCGCCCTGTTTCAAAGTATACTTGGTGGTTCCAAAGCAAGTCAACAAGGGTCTGAGAAGCCTGCATTGCAACTTTCTGAGTCCCCCACAGATCAACTCTGTTGCTATGAAGTAGTATGGAATCATTAAAGGGGATTGGGGATTTGAACTGCTCCCACCATGCTCCATAGTCTCTGGGCTCCCATTAACATCCATGTTGATCACTGACATAATATTGTATGTTGACTGTAACTGAGACTTTTGATGTGGAAAATTCATGCCTTTGTAATCTTACATGAAGTTTAAATAAGAGCTTCTTTAGGAAAAAATGTTATTTTTATTAATGTTTATTAATATGCAATCCAAGTGAAAACAATGTACTCTCTAAAGAACTGCAACTTCAAGAGAATAGACTGCCTCTCACCTCTTCCTACCAGGAAGAGGTTCCCCATAAGCCTTTGTAGATAAGAATTTGGGTGTGGTGATGTTGAAGTTTCCCTGAGCTCTGTGCTGTAGGAAACAGTGATGGTTAAGAAACCACTGCCTGCCCATGTGAGGAAGAAATACATTTACTCTGAAGACCCCCCTCCATACCTGATTCAGATATGACTGGCAGCTACCTGTCTTGTTTACCTATGACAAGGTCAGGCGGAGACCCTCGGAATTCCCCTCCTTTGTCTCAAAAATGATTAGCTGAATTGTTTGTCCTTCTGGAAGCTAACTCAACACAGATAAATATGTCCTGTGTGACTGACAGACTGAGACTCTTCCTGACTACAAAATCAGTCCTGATTATAATATTCCCCAACCTGGATAACTGCTTGGCTGTTCCTCAAGCTTAAGGCAAACCATTCCAATGAGACGCCCTCATTTTTGTATCAGGGTGCTCTTCCTATTGCATAAGTAAAATTAATTTATTACAGGTTTGGTGCTGTCTTTGACAGAAACTACCTCAGTTAAAATCTGTATTTTGCTCATTAGTGGATGGCCAAGGTAAGAACAGGAACTAGGAACAAAGTGACAATGTGGTTTTTAACTGAACCACTGACTGTTGCCTGAACTTTGGGGTAGTACTAGAAGAGGGACTGTGTCCCAGCATTGGGTGCTCTACGATCTCTTCTTTGAGCATGGGCAGTTGAGAAAAAACAGAAGCAGGGAATCATCGGCAGACAGGCATCACCAGACCCAGAAAAACAAGGCCCTCTCAAGGTAGTATCTATTCTCAGAATCCAGCCACCCAGGCAGGTACTAGATAAATGTACAGACCATGACCCTGCCCAGGCTCTCTTGCAGGCCTTCCCTCTAACATTCACAGTTTAAGAGGGAAGTCTAAGTTTTTCTGAGTCACCAATATCTTGCCTCAAATCCTATAGTGCACCTGAACACAGATGCCAGAAGCCATCAGGAGATGGTTCTATAAAGTGATATTCACTCTTCCACCTCTCTGCCTTTAACCATGTTCTTTCATCTTACATCAGATAGGCTGCTCCTCTTCCACAGATCTTGCTTATCCTGCTAAGAGGGATTAAAGGCCCCCTCTTCCAGGAAGTCCTCCTGACTATTTCTCCACTGGAAATCTAGAAAGTTCATCTTTTCCAGTACTTAGCTCTTTTCTTATTGTGCCATTAAATAGAAAATTGCGAACCAACATTGCTCAGGTTATTGCTATACATCTTCAAAAGCTCTGTTTTGAATACTAAATCTGAGCAAGAATTTTTTTTCTAAGTCAGTGTTTCTTCCCATTGAACGCTTACTGGGATTACCTGGGGAGTTTTGTAGACTGTAGTTATACTACATTTGGGTCCTGTGTAGAGTAGGAATATCATTTGATTCCAGTACAGAGTAGCAAACCTGCAGCTCTTGGAACCAAACACAAATTCACTTCCCTATTTTAACATCTGATTGTGCCATGGCCTTCTGCAAGTCAATCAAATCCCACAGAGCCCCTCTCTCTCTTTATCTGTAATATAGGAATAGCAATCTGTCCAGGTGGGTACCAGGGACATTATAAGACTGTATTTCTAACAAAGTCTCAGACTATGAGTTGCTACTGATCCAGGACCACAGTTCCAGAAGCAGGATGTAATATATTTGCCTATGTGAGGAATACAGTGTTCTAAAGGTCCATATTTTGAGGTCATGTTAGGAGCTCAATAGGTGGGAAGTATTATCAGTACTGTCATTTTCTCTATTGCCATTGCTTAACATATGGCAAATGATAGTAGCTAGTAGCACAATGTGTGATCTCCCTTGTTACTTGGAGGTATCCTGAGGACAGGGTAGATGCCTAATTTCCCTATCAAAAAGCCTTGCATATAGAGAGCAAAAGACTGCAGCTATGAAAGGAAGAATAAAGTAGTTTCTATAAAACTTTGGGGGTATATTCTGGGGAGACCCTTTGTCTCCCAGGTTCTGCATTTGTATGCAGAAAATCATGGTTAATGAATACTCACTCCCACCCACCTGCTACCCAACTGCCTACCCTGTCCCAACAATCTTGTCCTATGGGAGGGAGCCCCCACCTTTCTCTAGAAGCCTCCCTCCTGTGAGGCCAATTTCTGATGGAAATGAGTTCCCTGGCTCTGAGAATCTGTAAGCTGAGGGAAACAGTTGACTTCATAACCTTAGGGGAAAAAAAGACAAATAGAGGTTCTCCAGAGATTTATCAGAGACCCCAGGAAGCTGTAAAACATATGTTGCAACATATTGGTCCTTGACAGGCTCCAACTACCGAGGAACCCTTTCTCTCACAAGCTGACTGAGGCCAAGCTAATGAGGACCTGCTCAGCTCCTGCCTGGGGGCAGAGTCACCCCCCTTCCTGCCCTGCAGGGTGTATCTGTAGAACCTCAATCTCAGACTTGTCAAGCAGCTGACAAGGACTTGGCATTTGCTGAGAACCTTTTAGGCCTCCAAGGTACCCGCTGCATCACCTCAAATGCAGAACTGAGCCCAAAGTGTTAGCAATATCTTTGGTGGCAGAACCCAACTTTGACCCAGGTTTCTGAAGCCCTTCTACCCACAAGGACAGGAAGGCTAGGGTCACTGCCCCAGGGATGAGGAGGACAATCACACTGGGTTTCACCCATCCAGGTAAATTCAAAGATACAGATTCTTGGGATGCTCCCTCAGCAGTTCTAAATTCTGGGGTGCTTTCTAAGCACTGGGATTTAAAAGAAAAAAACAAAAAAAAAACTCCTCTGTAATCTTGGTGGACATCCAAAGGTGAGAAACACTGATTTAGAAAAAAAGTCATTGCTCAGTTTTAACATTCAAAACAGAGCTTTTGAAAATGTGACAATAATAGGAGCAGTTGTGGTTTGCAATTTTCAAGTTAAAGGTCACAACAAAGATCAAAGCCTGGAGGGCCAAGATCACAGGGTGGGCAGGATGCTGAACAGGAAGTGAGAGCACATTCTTCTATACTAAGGAAATGGAATTCTCTTAGGAGAAAAGCAATTAGATAGAAGATCAAGGAAGGAAGTAGACTGAGATGAATTTATCTCCCCTTTCATTCTCCCACCACCCTCCCCCAACATCCCTGTTAAGACAGTGAGCAGAGTATCTTGCTCTGCTTCCCACTTGGAACTGTGACTGCCACCTGGAGGAATGAGCCCAGGAAGTAGCAGGGAGGACATCAGTGGAGCAGAAATGGTGGCAGAGAGGGCGCTCCTCAGACCCTGTTCTCAGCTCAGGTATGGCTCAGAGTTCTGGCTGAAACTTGGTATCTAGAGGCTATCTTTACAACCAAACCTCATGGGCTCTGTTGCACCTGCTCCCTCTGGGGTGGACACTGGACAGCAGGAGATGCAAGCAGCAGTCTGTCCCAAAGTGATGGAGGGGACAGGAGGTAAGATGTGCGTACCTAAGAGTGACTGGGTAGGTTGTTCCTTTGAATCAAAATTTGGTTTGTTTCTCCTGAGTGGAAGTGAAAGAGCCAGAAGCAAGTAAAACTCAGTTGTGGAAAAAAAAATTTCTATCATAAACAGGCTATGAGGTCTGTTCAGAAAGAAGAAGTATATACCACCAATGAATAGGAAGAGAAGTTTGGTCTCAGCAATAATCCAAGAAATACAAATCAACAACACCATTCAGATCCCTCAAAGTACACATATTGGCAAAGGCAAAGAAAACAGCCTCTGTCACATAGATGGTGAAATGCATGTCATCTTTTGGGGGAGACCCTGGGTAATGAGAGTTAAAAATTATAAAAAAGTCATTCCTTTGGCACCATGACTGTAGGGATTTGTCTGAAGGAAATAATCAAATATTATGGAGAACTGTGGTATAAATAGCTTATTAAAGTTTTATTATGATCCTGAGAAATTGTATACAAAATCCAAATGTCCAGTAGTGTAAAGCTAGACAAAAATATATACTATAGTATGAAATATTTCATGAATTAATATGAACCATTAAAATAATTTTAGAAATATATATATGATTCAGAAGGGTGTTTATAATATATTAAGTGAGAAAGCAGGTTAAAGTAATGTTATTGATTACCAGTCATTGTATACATATATAATACATTTATATATAATTCATATTATGAATGGGAAGCTGTTCCTCCATTATATTAACAATAGCTTTTCTAGGGCAAGGGTATTTATTGCTCTGTATTTTTGTCCCTGTTCTTAACTATGTTTTCTATAGTAAACATATATTATTGTGATTCTAAAAAGAGAAGGCCCATTAAAGATGGTATATTAAGCACACATCCTTAGTTCTTCTCTATCTCAAGCCCCACTGAAACAATAATACAATTATTTCTTTTATGGGTAAGTCATAAGATTTTAAAAGTGGAAGTATATGATTGGAACAAAATTTGGGGAGCTGGAAAGCAGTTGGAGAAATAGTAGGAATAGTTATAGCTAAGACAGCCAAATTTTCAACAAAAGTAAGGACTTCCAGATATAAGGTCACCTCCATTCAGATCACCCATCATTACTGCCATGTGCTGGTGAAATGGAGGTTAAATAGTAACTAAAACAAAGTCATTGTGTGAAAGTCTATTGAAAAAGTAGCTAGATTCCAAAAGACTCCCACCTCCAACAGCAATGAAGATAATCTCTAGAGGGTTTGGGGATACAAAAATTATAGGAACTTGAGAACAGTTAAGAGCAGAGGAACTAGTCAAAGTCCATATACTCAATGTTCAATTCCCCCGGGCTTCTTCCTCTTCATTTCCCAGAATGCCAAGAAGGACATGGAAAGACCCTCTCTAGGTTATGTTATATCCTGACAGGAGACAATTAAAAATATTAAATGGGGGTTCCTCTAAGATCATTTACAATAAATCCACAGTCAATCAGGTCGACCTATGAGCATAGCTTCCAGTAAACTTTTAAATGTTAATAGAACACAGGTACTTGGGAAAAATTAATATCAAAAAACTCAAAAAGACTTGGTGGGGAGGGGGGAGCAACTTGGAAGAAGCAGGTACCATTTTTAAAGGAGGATTTTTTTTAAAAAAATGGAACAATAAAGCTATCAATCATAGCAGGAAGGAGAGGATAGTTATCAAAAAAAGAGTGGAAGAGCAAAAATTAAAACAAGAAGTCTTGAAGACTAAAATTATGCAGAAAAGAGAAAAGAGAAACTCAATAGAAAGCCAGCAGATACAGGTGAGAGAAATATCCCCAAGACCAGAACAAAAGATAAAGACATGGAGAAAAGTAGGCAGCGAGATTACAAGGTCCAGTCATATGTTGCTTTACTATGGGATATATTCTGAGAAATGTTGCTAGGTGATTTCATTATGCAAACGTCATAGAGTGTAATTACACAAGATAGTTTGTATGGCTTAATACACCCTTAGGCTGTATATTGGAACTTCCATATTATATGCTATTGACTGAAACATAGTAATGTAACCCGTAACTATTGTAGGGGACTAGCCCAGAAGGTTCAATATACAAACAGTGGGAATTTCATGATGAGGGAAGGGGTGCGAGTTAGGGCATGGAGAAGAAAAAAGTCATGAATGGAAAAAAATTTAATAAAATTTCTCAAAAATCAAATTGAAAGGAGAAACCAAGTACCCAGAACAATGAATTAAATAAGTTCACACTAAGGTACATGCTCCCAAAACCTCAAAACACTAGGAACCAAAGAAGATTCTGAAAGGTTCTATACTTCATGCAAAGGCAGAATGGCTTAGACTCAATAGCAACAGTGGGATACTAGAAGACAGTGAAGCAATGCCTTTAATATCCTGAGGAAAAAATGAGTTCCAATCTGTCAGTCTTTACCCTCAAGCTATCAATGATGTGTAAAGGTTAAATAAAGATATTTTCAGATGTGCAAAATGTCAAAAAGTATCTTTCCCTAGGCACTGTTCCTCATAAAGACATTGGAGGTGTACGCCAGCTAACAAGGGAGTAAACAGAGAAAGAGAAACCTGGTGTAGAGGAAACAGAAGAGTGATGTGGGGAGAGACACAGAGGGAACCACCAGGATGATGTGATAGAAGGTCCCAGATGACAGCGTAGCAGCAGACTGAGCGAATGCAGCTCAGACAAACTGTGAAGAGATGTTTTCAGGAAAATGGATAGTACAGAATATTTGACATGCCTGAATACTTTGAGAAGAGATTTTGACAGCTGGCAGTTTGACATAGGTTGGTGACATGTTCTCAGAAAACCCCAAGGCAATCATTAACTGCAAGGAAGACAAAAGGTTGGGTCAAAAATGAAAAGTAACCATAGGATATTTTTTGATCCTGTTGTAAAAATTCTTACAGAGGTTGCATACCATAAACAGAACACAGAGTAATTTCACCAAAATAATCACAATCTCTTGGGAGGTCAGGGAAAAGGTGGTGGTGGAGGAAGTAACAGAACTGAACTCTCATCCATAGCAGGAAAACAGTACACTGTGCCTAAAACTAAAAATATCAAGTAGTTACAAGCTTCTTTATTTAAAGAAAAGAGATAAACATCAAAATAATGGACTGAAGAGTGGAAAATTGTCACCTCTGGTATAGAAAACCAGGTAAAGAGATTGTTTTTAAGTATCAAGCGTCTTAGACCTCATGGACTCTTTAAATTACATATAAACATGATTAAAGCAGATTATATACAAATAGATACACACACAAAACTTGGGCAACTGAACAAAAGTATTTCTGAGTCACTTTCAGCTGTGATTTAAATAGTCCGTGACTAGGAGTAATTTTATTCTAGGAATCACTATAGGTAACCTTCTTGAACTCCAAGGTCTTTCTGCTTACTTGTCAATGGTGACATGACTTCTTGAAGTTGGCAAATAAATCACATTCTAATTCCTCTGTGTACTTCGTTTGGGTTCATTTTGGCACCCAAATGAACCGCATGTTCATTGGGGAAGCATAGACTAATGAGGCACAGGTGCCGATCTGCTCCACTGCAGACTTGGCCCCAGCTCCCATCCTAGACAGACCCCTGCTCCTGATCAGCTTACAGTACTCTCACAGCCCCTCCCACACAGCATCCCCTCTGTACCTCAGCAGACCTGCTGTACTTGTCCCTTGAGAAGGCACAAAGCTAGTTTGGTCTGCTCTTCTCTACTACCTCTTCATCACCAGCAGCATACTTATGCCCATTGCACATTTGTAGAATATGCTGGGGGTCATGACCTTGGTGGGAATCATGAAGGGGTAGGGGTGCCATGAAACACAAGCAGCTTCCAGCCAGACAGTGACACCAGCAGCCACCAACCTGGCCACCCAGTGAACACAACAGTGCAGCCACCAACTTGGCCACCCAGAGAACACAACAGCAGGATTCTCTCCACTGTTGAGTTAGCATTTATTATTCTTTAAATAAAGTGGTGCCATGCAGCATTAATTCAGGAGAAGAAGCTGCATATTCCAGGCCCTTTTGAAGGCTTGTTTTCACAATGAATTAATGGGCCTTAATTTAACACTGCATCAACACACCAGGCTGTTGAAGGAATTCCAAGTAGCTGTTTTCTGCACCGGTCCTGGCCCCCAGCTGCCACCTCATGATGGCAGCAACACTGCTCATGTGCAAAATCACAGCCGTAATATCTAATATGGACAGAGTGGTTACTATATGGCAAGCAGCATGCTCACTGCTTGCACTTGCCCAGCACAAAGAGCCTGTGAGGTGCACATTAATAATACCTTTATTTGACAAAAGAGGAAATTAGTTCCTGAAGGTGAAGTTTCTTAAGATCACACAGTCATAAACAGTAAAGGCCAAATGTGAGCTCATGGATTGGTGGGGGTACCAAGGAAAATCCTCTTTGGAGGATCTAGATACCCTAACTTCACTGCTTTGTAACTAGGTTACAAAACTTTTGTAACTTTTGCTCACAGACTGACTCGAAATAAGATAGAACTAACCAGCTTTAACTATGAAATCGACTGATGCAGTTTGATTATGCCAACACTGTTTGAAGCTGGGAGCAAATGCTCTGCTTGAAATATACACCAAAGACAATTGCCGTGAGACTGGGCTATTTGTGCCAAAAGCCCTCCCATGGATGCCCAGCTTCTCTCATGAGGAGGTGGCATCAGCCCCAGGAACTGCACTCTGGCTTGGCATACCTGTGGCCTTGCCAGAACCCTCAGTTATGGTGCTGTCCACCTGGTGGAGAGGTAGCCTTCCCTACTCAGTGACCAGGTGGACAGCCACAGATGTGGTTGGTGTTGGAAGCTGATGGCCACAGGGTAGCACCCCTCCCCTACCTTGCCACTACCCCTATCCAGGTACCATCAAGGAGGTTTAATGACCCCTTCAGAGTTGTCTGTTAGTGGCCGCCAGTACCTCTCCTCTCCTGCCCTTCCCAGTTCCTATGAGTCTGCCAGTTTAGGTGAGAGAATAAGACCCTTTAATGGGTACTGGGCTAGAGAAACTGTCATTTCTTCTTGCTAGACCTAAGCAGGCGGGAAGTATAGCTTGTTTTCCATGTCAAATCTGAAGCAAAAATAACTGCTCTTAGTTCTAGCTCATAACTAGAAATGTTGATTTGTAATCAATTGATATTCCCCAGAGCCTTCATTTTTAACCCTTGCCAGATGCTCCCTCCTTTCCCTGTCCAAGAACTTAATTTAACAGCCTATTTTCTGGAAGTTTCCATCCAGAAGTCTCTTTACAAGACCTTGGGAACATAGAGATGAAACAGCACAGCCCTGTGTGCAGAAGAATTTCACAGGTCAGTGGGTGAACAGATCACAGCCACTCTTTGCCCTCCGTAGAAACTGGACAGTAGTGAGTATAATGGATACAACAGAGTCTTTAGGGCATCTCTGACCCCTGTCAGTCCTGGAAAGTAGACAAATGATCCCCTACTGTTCCTGGAAGGTGTCACAGAAAAACTAAGATGAGACCCAGGTTTGAAAGACAGTATGACATCAACCAGGCAGAGAGAGGGAGGACATACCCTAGGGAAGTGGACCAAGCTGGTGAGGTGGGGGAGAACAGAGTTTGGGAAGAGAGACATCAAGTTTCATAGGGCAGGGAAGAGAAATAGTGAGAGTGGGATCCCTGAAGACGGGAACAAGAAGGGCAGGAGCCTTAAATGCTTTCCAAAGGACCTGGAGCATATTCTCCACATGCTTTTAAGCAAGAGAGCAATATGATCTAGTCTTTTTAGAAATAGGCCAATTGTGTCAGTTTAGCAATGGATTGTAGGAGAAAGGAGTGGAGGCAGAAAAATATCTATAAATCAGCAAATAACCTCAGGCAATGGCTTTAGTCTTAGGTGATAATGACATGTTTTGTGAAATAGATCTTCTACTGTCTCCTACAAAAGTTACCCTAAAAAGCTCTTTCAATTACATGATCACAGACAGAAAGCTCTCTGAACCTTCTTCTGAAAAACAGCTCACTGCTGAGTGGAACATCAAGTCACAAGCTCAATAGTCATTTCTATGATGCACATTTTAGAAATCAGCTGATATAGATTCGAGATATAGGTTGAATATACATATAAACCTGTTCCCCCTCCCAATTTCATTAAAATGACAGAAGAGAAATAAATCAATATAACAATAGGCTCATAATTGCACTGGGAAAAATAAATGCATATTATTGAGAAAAGATAACAGGTGTATAGCAAAGAGCAAAAAGTCAAACTATATAAAGAAAAAAATAGCTTTCAGGAAAGTGAGAAAACACATTACTAGCATACAATAATAATGGATACATTAGCATGCATCTCCTATAAATGATCTCATCAAGTATGCAAAAAAGAGAAAACACAATCACAATTATAATTAACAACATGATGCAATAGCTTTGTCTTGGATTTCATGACCTACAAAGCACTGAGTATTTACGAGGACTGACCAGGGCCACACCATAAAGAAAACGAGTAAATTACAGAAATGAGGATGCTGATAAGATAGTCACAATATAAGCGAGGACTATTTCACAGAAGAGAAATATCAAGCTGATCATAAGGAAAACTTTCCAAAACATTTTTCTAAGATAAATAAAAATGACAGACCATTTACAAAATAAAAATGAAAGACTCAAAGATCACTACCTTTAAATTCCCATGGGAAGGAAACCCAAGTAAAGCAAAACTGGTGCCCAAAACACTCTTATTGTGAAACAAGAGAGCAAAAAATCCTCCACTAATAAGTTAGCTGATAACATGGGATTTTTTTTCAAAGAAAATGAAAGATTTAACTTTTATAGCACGAAACAAAGAAGATTAAATTACAAAGGAAAAAAGTTATGAAACTGAGCAAACTATAACTAGTTATTTTTAAATTCCAGTGAAAGGGACAAACACCCAGCCAGCATTCAAACTATAAAGAAGAAACACAAACACTCAATATTTTTTAAAAAACAAATAGAGATTAACAAAATATTTGCAATTAATAGGAAATACTAAAAGAAAGTGTTGCCATATGCTGGAATTAATGACTTTCCTAGGAAATAAAAATTTCTAATTTGATTCTGGGTGAGACAAGGATCTGAGATAGCAGAGAAGCAAAACAAAAACAAAACAAAAAACAAACAAACAAACAAACAAGCAACAACAAACTGATTAGATTGTCAAAAGCCACCACCAAAACAGACAACAAAGTCAAAGGCCTTCTGGGGGTTGTCTATAAAACTTTCAAGGATGAATGTACCACATTCACTAAGCTCTTCTGTAGCATGTGGAAAAATGGAAGACATTTCAAATTGCTCAAGGAAATGAGCGGAATCTTGAAAACAACATGCAAAAACACACACATGCACACACACCAAGAATCTATATATAAATTCAATTATGAATACAGATGCAGCAATTCTAAGTAAAATAGTAGCAAATTAAATTTAGTAATGCATTGAAAGAAGATTTCAGCATGTACAGGGATTTATTCTAGCAATGCAAGGGTTGTTCAACATTACCAAAAATATTAATAAAATTACTATAAAAAGAAGTCACAGAAGGATTGACTAAGGGATTTCTGTTTTCAGAAAGATGGAGATGCACTTTTGCCTATTTCTTTTGCTGAATACATTAAAATCCCTGATATTACATTTAAAAATAACTATAAGACTCTGGAATCTGGAGTGCTACCACTTATGCTAAGGATTGTCAACTGTCACCAGAATTGTTGTCAGAGCCCTCAGAAGGAATCAATCTTGGTGATACCCTTTCATAGTTCTAATGTCCAGAACTGTAAGAAGAAAGTTCTGTTCTTGTTAGCTGCCCAGTTTGTGGTACTTTGCAACAGAAACCCTAGGAAACTCATAGAGATGGCAACACTGATTTGATAGACATATGAGAATTATCTGACAAAGATTTTAAATCAATGATCATTAAAAGAATACTTCAGTAAGTAATTACAAATATGGTAGAAACCAATGAAAATCTGCAGCCAAAACAAAAACAGAAGGTCCCAGCAAAGGAATAGAAAACCTCAAAAGATAAATTGAAGATATAATGACCTAAATAGAAATTACAGAATTGAAAACATGCCAACCAAAACAAGACTCCATTGATGGACAGAATGGAAAGGACAGAGGAAAGAGTCAGTGGGCTTGAATATAGACTAAAAGACATTATCCAATCTTGACAAAAAAGATAAAATAGGCTGAAAAGACAAAAAATACTACTCATAGAAGCCCAAGATCTAACATTCATTTCATCAGAATTCTAGAAAAGTGGGATAGGGCTGAAAGTCACCAAAAAAAATGACTGAAAAATTGCCAAATTTAGCAGAAGAAATAACCCTACAGATTCAAGAAACTGAGTAAATTCCAAATAGGATAAACCTAAATAAATTCATATCAAAGTACATCATGGTTAAACTACTGAAAATAAAATACAAATCACAAGTCTTGAAAGTAACAAGATTAGAAACAGCACCTTACTTATAGGGGGAAGCAGTTTGAATGACATTAGATTTTTCAACAGAAACCATGGCAAAGTGAGGAAATGGTATGGTATATTTCAAGTGGTAAAAGAAAAGAACTGTCAACCCAGAATTTAAGTCTTTTGAAAACATTGTTCAGGAGTGAAAGCGTAATCAAGATACCTTGCTTAAAGGAAAACCAGGAAAATTGATTGCCAATAGACTTACTGTCAAAGAACAGCTAAAATAATTTTTCTAAACATAAAGGAAACAAAACAAAGAACTTAGGGATGCTAAGAAGGAAAAAAGAAAATACAAGCAAAAGATGAAATTTCCCTCTAAAGTTTTTGAAATTATATTTGACAATTGAAGCAAAACTTGTAACACTTTCTTATGTGGTTCTAAATATATGCAGAGGAAAAAGATAATCATGTTATGGATATAAAGAGAGCTAAATCTTTACATTTTACTTGAACGGGTAAAATGACATCAGTAGACTGTGATAAGGTTTACCTTTATAGTGTATTACCCAGATAACACACACAAATACTATACAAATACAAATACTCAAACACTACATAAAGAAATTCTATGCAATGAAAAGACTATAAAATTATAACAATTCTAAAAAGTGTGCAAGCAATGCATGGGAATATAGGAAAAACAAAACAAAGAATAAGATAAAATGACAGATTTTAGCCTTTATAAATTAATATAATTAATATATTATATATAATATATAAAGCTGACCCCAAAACAATGAAAATTATGGGACAGAGAGGAAGATTGTTTAATGATGAAAAGATCAATTTAAGTGTATAAGTGCAATACATCAATGATGCAAAATATGTGAAACAAAAGCTGATACAACCAAAAGAAGAATAAACAAGTACAAGAAATAGGAAAAACAAGTATTTGCAGATTTGAATATTGTTCTTTCAACAATTGATAGAACAATTAGACATAAAATTAGCATGGTCATAGAAGAATAAAAACAAAATGAAAGGATCTAATGGATATTTACATAATACCCCCCACAAAACAACACAACAATAAAATACACTTTCTTTCAAATGCACATGGAACATATATCAAGATTAGATCCTGGGTCATAAAACAAATCTCAATGAAATTAAAAGAACTAAAATCACATAAGGTGTGTTATCTGGCTTAGAGTAGAATCAAATTAAAAATCACTGACAAAAATAACAAGGAAATCTATCTAAACATTAGAAAGCCAAACAATACACTCCTAAATAACCCATAGTTAAAGAATTTTCAAAAAATAAAAAGTAGCTATTGAACTAAGTAAAGACAAAAATATGGTTTTGTAGGGTATAGCTCAAACAGCACTGAGAAGAAAAGTTTTGTCACTAAACGCACACACTAGAAAGAAGGAAGGAAAGTCTGCAACCAGTAATCTAAGTTTCTACCTTGAGTCCAAGAAAAAAAAAAGAATAGCACAGTAAATCTAAATCAAGCAGGAGGAAGGAACGAAATAGTAAATATAAGTAACAAAACAATCAATGAATCAAAAACAGAAAAACAAAAAACTGAGAAACCAGTGAAACCAAGAGCTGATTCTTTGAAAAACTCACTAAAATTGACAAGTGTTCAGCAGCACTGACCAAAAAATAGAGAAGACACAAATTATCAATGTAAACATTAAAAGGAAAAGAAGGGAACACAATAAAGAATCATATACACATAAATCTGACAGCCTAAATGAAATGGACCAAGGTTTTACAAATAAATGAGATAAAAAGCAAATAGGCAAAGGACAAAATGAGACAGCATATAGAGAAAAATAATTGCTTATGACATAAATATGTGAAAACATCTTCCTACTCATGATTTAAAATTGTAAGCAAATACCATTTTCACCTATCAACTTGGTATAGACTTAAGTTTCAAAAATATACAGTTCTGGCACAAGTGTAGGAAAAGATGCTCTCTTATTTAGTACTGCTCCTAAGGATGAGAGTTAGCTCAACCTCTTAAGAGAAAGTTGTTATTGTCTCAGAATTTTAAGTGTATCTAACTCAGATCTACTTCTAGAAATTTGTCCTGTAAATTTATATTTACAGAATTTTGCAGGGACAAAAATGTCCAGTGGTAATAGATTAGAAACAGTTCTAATAATCACAAAGAAAGGACAGGTGAAATCAGTGGAATACTTTGAAATCATGAAAAATAAGGTGAGGTAGAAAAGAATCTACAAGAGGTATAATTAAATGAAAAATGCAAGATGTTATTTCACACAATTTTTCCAGGTGGATCTGAGAAAACCAAATGAGAATCCACATTCATCTGTATGTACATTCCTTAAGAAAAAGAAGATGCAGAGTGAATGATACTTGTGTGAGAATTTAAGCCTTTATAACGATGGTAAGATGTTCCTTTTTCGTAGATTCTTCTAGTTACATGACAAATGTGTGTTCATTGCAGTAATCCAAAGAATACAGAACAACATAAAGAAAATTTCAACAATCTTTCTCCCTTTCTATCAGTTGGGCACCTCCATCCCCAAGGTTATCAATGTCAGCAGTTTGATGTTGTGAACCTTCATGCACTTTTCTCCCTACTTATAGGCACAAAGATAGGAAACATTTTTTCTGTGTTTTGTTTTGTTACCTTACTCAGTAAAATGTTATACTAAGAAACATTTTATAGTTATCTCATAACAAATTCATCACATTCTTTTTAATAGCCATGTGATATTCCATAACATGGATGCACCATAATAGTGGTCAACTGCACTCAAATGTATACCACTTCAAATATTGGAGAAAAAATGGCTGTTGTTCTAGTATCCTTTAGTATCAAAAGTTTTATTTCCATAAGATAGAGTACACACACACACACACACACACAAAGCCAGCTCAAAATATATACATTTCATTGGTTGAGGGAAAAAAATCAATAAATTCAATTTTTAATTTTTACAGTGTCCAAGTTGTAGATGGATCCAGAAATGGAATCTGAGCAGAAGAAAAGACACACAGAGTCACCGAGAAGGTGATATGTGAGCTGGGACGTGGGAGAAGAATAGGTGTTGACCACTCTGCACAAGTATGGGAAGCAAAAGAGAATAGTGATTCCAGAGGAGGAGATAACATGCCGGAAACGGAAAGCTTCAGAGCACATGGTCTGTTAGAAGATCAGCTGACCTGAGGGGCAAGAGTTGACCAGCAGACCAGAGGTAAAGTACTCCAGGAAGACGGAACAGTCTGCCACAACTAGGACTCATAGAAGCCTTTCAAGCAGGAGGGAAGCATGGTCAAGTCTGTTTCAGAAATACCATTTGAGGGAAGAATATCAAAAACAGGAGTCTAGGTTTGGTATAAACATTGCTTTTGCTAGGATGTATAAGCAAGGCAGCTCATGATGGGTGGACTTCAAAGCAGGACCAACAGCAGAGAACTTGGACGACACAGAACCATACGTGACACACGTGACAACCTACAGGGTACCCCAAGGTGGGGTCCATCTTTCTGTCTGTTACTAGACCAAGGTCCTTTTAAAGTCATGAAGGTCAAGTCAAGGCCAGGGTCAGGGCTCAGTCTGTGACTTGATGCAACCAACTGACTCCCAAATTATGTAACTGGTCTTCTCAGGTGTCCCAAATGCCCCTTGAGATGCTGGAAGCCCAGTCCAGTTCCTTCAGATCCAAGCCCTGGGTGTCCCCAGCCCTATCACTGATATCAGAGCAGCCTGCCTGGAGCTGGTGCTGCCTCAGAATCCACACTATACTGCAGCCCATCCAGCACCTGCCTCCCTCCCCAAAGAGGGTTCACATCCTGCCTGGCACCCTCTAAGGGAGGCACCTATGGGCACTCACAGCCAGGTCCTTCCACCATTCTGAGTCATTCAACATGGAGGGATGGGGCTACTTAGAATTGGCTAAAGGCGGAAAAGAAAGGTCTGCAATGTTTCACTCCTGTTTTCCTGCCACACTACATTCTTCATTTGTTCATTAATTTAATTGCTTATATGTAGTGTCACACCATAGCAGTTCATACTGGCTCTCAGGAACCAATTGTTTAATTTCCAGGCTCATGATTAATCAAGAAATAACTTGAAACCAGCTGTGGTAGAAGTATTTACACCATGAGAAGTGGCAGGCACTGCAAATCAGGGTATTCACTACAGTGAGCCAGTTCTTAAATGTTTACTAGTACACCCCTGCTCAGAGCTGCATCCCTGCTTCCACAGGGACTTAAGGTGGACTTTTCTGAAATTCTATGCATTAAAAAGGTGAGGAAAGTCAAAACAAGTTAAAAACCAAACTGAACTACACAACTAGGTGGGGGAGGGGGGAGAGGGTGGGAATGGTCAGGGAGGGAAGGCAGTAGGTGAACCCTGGGGATTACAAAAATTTGAAACTTATATATATATAAGTTAATATTAAAAAAAGTTAATCACTACCAGTTCCACTTACACCCATTTCTAATAGAATCTGTTTTACCTTTGGCTTCTGATGAATCAACAGCCACATTTTATTACTTATAATTCTCTGGTCCTACCCCACTCTTGCCCACACACAGCCAGGATAATAGGCCTGGGGGAACACATAACTCAATGCCATGAGGCCAATACACTGACCAGAAAATCCTGCCTTAGAGCATATGTTCAAAGAGACAAGTCCATATAGGGTTCAAGTAACATGCCACCTCAGATCTGCACATTCCCTTTGGTTTGGAATGGCCATAGCAGTGGTCCATTCTCCCCTGTGATTTCATAGGCAGATCACCTTTACCTGTATTGCTGTGGTGGACAAGGGGCTTGTTCAGATTCTTTGGGAGCATACCACATGGTGTTTAACTTGTACCTGCTCCACAGCCTTCTGCCTCTCCCCTCAGGACTTGGTTACTGCCACTGAAGTAAGGGACCTAACTGGAGTCACTGGCATGTCAAGAAGTGGCACCCCACTGGGGTAGGCAAACTTTAACTAAAGGGATATAGAAAGCAACAAGTCAAGCCTTTTCCCTTCCATCTCCTAGCATGTGGTCTGGGTTGGTGTTTCCCAGCATCAGCACCATTGACATTTGGGGCTGGTGATTCTTCACCCAGTATTGTAGGACACTGTCTCTGGATCCTACCTGCTAATGCTGGTAGTACTCCTCTGGGTCATGACAATCAAAAATGCTTCCAGACATTGTTCCCTGGGAACAAAATCACCAACACCGACACCCCCCCCCCCCCCCGAGAACCACTGTCCTAGACAGACCATTTAGAGATGCTGGAATTTCATGTGACCACTCTGAAGATGACCTGCTGTCTCAAAAAGTCAGCTTATAGGACCCTGTGGCCAGCTTAGCACACTTTGCTCTGTGTTGCCTCCCTGGACTCCTAGTCTCTTCCCTTTCCTTCACTCTTTCCTAAAGTTATACTTTCCAAAAACATGGAAACTTATTTTGTGGTCTATTTTCTAGGGAATGTGGAATAAGGTACTTGCTAGTCAGACGCCATCTCAATAATTTAAACAAAGACATATGGAGCAAGGTTGCTACTCGGTCATGGAGGCTACAGATGGAAGTACTTATCGGTTTGGGCAGGAGTTGGGGTGAAGGAGCCATGAGCAGTCACAGAGCACCTGTTTCTACAAAGAAAAAACTATTGGGATGGAAGCACAGAGAACATGCTTGCTATGAGCAAGAGAAAAAAATGAGAAAGAACAGGGAGCCTCATAGCCTCAACTTAAATCCCTTTCCTTCAGTTAGTTTAAATGGGTCTCTATTTCTTGCAAGAACAAAAAAGCCCCAACTGAAACATCTTCAAAGATCTTAATTTCCCACAGAACTCATACAGAATGATTTCACTCAACTCAAAGAACATTTTAACAATTAGTGAGCTTCTCTCACAGAATGAACAACAAACTACTCCCTTCAATTTGGGATAATTCCACAAAGAAGTAGACAGCCAATCTTCCATCAGAAAGATAGTGGAAGTTGTGTTCTCACCCTTGATGATTGGGTGACCTTTACTTCTCTTTCCTCTCCTGACTCTGAACTGCCCTAATTTCTGGAATTATTTCAGGGAAACTGGCTCTTTGTCCTCATCCTCTGGTCAACTTTCTGTGTATCCCTAAGCAAGTCCCTTTCTTTAATCTAGGCCTTGTTTTTCTCATTTATATAGAAAGAGGCTTTATGTCATGCTTATGAAGTATCTGTAAAACTTCAATATAATATATGATGGATATAATGATGGATATAATAATAACTAGGAGCACAGGTAACATAAATAGGTATAAGCACAAGAGTGCCTACAAAGAACAAAATAAAGATTTACGTTGAGCCCAGCAATCTGGTTATATTAGCACAGGATGCAAAGAATATACAATTGTATCAATAGGAAAAGAAAAGAACTTAGGAAAATCAATTAACTTTAATTTCAATGGTAGCACTGTGACATGGCTACTGAAAAATGAATAGTATCTGGTTCACATCAATAGAAGCATGGAGTCCATGGGAAGTAACCATGTCATTCTCCTTTACTCTACTCCATACTTATATAAAATCACACTTAAAAAAATTGAAAACTGCACTTGACCAAACTAAGGTGGATTAAGGTAAATCAAGGAAGAGAGTCCACTATATTGGAAAACAAGAGAATGCCTCCTTTAGAAGGGAAGAGAGGGGAACAATTTCAAAGCAATTTAACAGGTTGCCATAGGGCTAAAGTAACAGACCTCAGTGTGGTCACATTATCCATACCTAGTTAAAGTAACCAAATGAGTGGAAGCAACTGAAGTTGAACACAGCTGAATCTACTCTGGGCTTTCTCATACTGTGGTTTAGGCTGCTATGAAGGGGACTGGGTAGATTCCATAGCACTGAACAGAAACGATGATGATAATGGTATGATAAAAACTACCTCTCCTTGAGAGCTTTCTGTATACTGAGTAAAAAGAAGCACTCAGCAAATATTTCATCTTTACAGCAACCCTGGACACAGGCATTACCATCTCCAATTTATGGTGACAGAAACCACGACTCAGATGTTAAGCAACTAGATAATGGAAGAGCTGGTTATTAAGAACCTACCCTCTGACTTCAAAGTATATGCTTAGATGTGATGGAACTTGGCAGAGGGACTATGGAAGGGACAGAAGCATCCACTCAGAACATAATAATGATGATAGCCAAATGATGATAGCCACAGCTTGTATAGTACCAATGAGTATGTTGCATATATCACACATATCACAATGGACCTTCAGAGACAGTGACTATTAGTATCATTTCCATTCACAAGAAGAGAAATTGAAACGTGAGAATTTAAGTAACTTATCCAAGGTCACTGGTTATTGGGTGGTTGAACCGGTACCCTTCCCTGCCCCCTACCTTAATTGTGAGGCTCTCCATCCTTTAGATTCCAGCACCCAGGAGTATCCAATATAGACAAGTTCATTTCCCTATGACTCGCCACCTGTTCTTGCCACAGTCACAGTTTGGCAGCCTTAGCCCCTCCAGAGCTGGGTTTAGTCTCTTCCAGATTCCAATCCTGTCTGACAACCTCACTGCTTGACAGGGCTGAAGCACAATACAGGCCACATCCAAGGGCTACCCCAGCCAGTTGTCCCCACCCACAGCCCCAGCCTTGGAAGGCTCGCTCTGCCTCTATGCCACTTCACTCCTGTCTCCAACAAGGGCAGCTATTTTGGGTGAGAAATGGGCAGGCAGAAAAAATTTCATTCAAGCAATTAAAGAATCACTGCATTTTTCATGATTAACTTCATGTTCGCAGATTGAATGCAAAAAGCTGTTAGCAGAGCAGTTTCATTTCTGTACCTGACATGAGCAATGGGAATATTTGTTCTGCCCGGGAGGATTACACCTTCCATTAATCTCCGTTTTATTGAAAGTTTAAATAACAGACAGACACAATGTGATCAATTAGCAGTGTAATTCCAAGGAGATGTCATAGTAAAATTAAATCTCGGGCACATTCGCAGGGAAGATGTCTGCAAGTTCTCTCCAGTCTCCCTTTGCCATCGCAGTGTGTATATTTTAATTGAAAGTTTATTCTGCTATGTGCCTCGTCTACTAAATTTTAATTTAACATTGTAATGAGAAGGGTGTTTCTAAGGAGCTCTTCACAGACAAGTCGAGGAGGTTTCACAAATTAAGAGAACAAGCGAATTTGCAGCATTTTCCAGGAAGCTGTAGGAAGGCGGCAACCGCTAGGCCTTTAAAGAGGACCCAGGGCCACTTGGAGTCCCTGTGGGTGTCTGGCCACAATAGTGACCAGAGCACCCTAAGGGCAGCAAGGGTCCCAAGAGACTGGTTTCTTTGCCAGGTATTTTACAAGCCCAAGGAGCAAAACAAGGTGTGCCTTTTAGCTCTAATCCCAGTTTGTAGTGCCTCTCGAGCGCCCCCTATAGGCAAAACCCCATAGAAACCAACTGGTCCAGTAAATGTGGTTGCAGACACACACACACTCACCTTCAGTTTTGCAGGAGAATTCAAGAAGTCAGTGGTTGTAACCTACACAGTAACCAGCACAGTACTTTCGGCAATATCTCCTTGCCTGCCAATGTTCCTCCACGTTCCTCACTTCTGTAATGGCTTCAGGATATCCAGTTCTCAGAACTGAAATGTGAATCTGGCCACATAGAACCTGGGAGGCAAGGATTATCCTTTTCCACTGCCTCTCAGAAAGATCACAAGAGTGACTTTTCCAATAAGGAGACTCTCTCTGTTGAAGAAAAAATTTTAAGTAATAATATGTAGCTGAGGTTTCAGAAAGCTTTGATTGGATTAGGAAATGGTCTGAGGTTCAGGTTGGAGGAGGAAAGTGAAGGACAGAAACTACCTTGTTCCCAAGAGCAGTAAGAACAAAGTGAGTACCAGTTGTTCCAAAGTCACAAATCAGTCATCACCTGGACCACTTCACTGGAGCCTTGAACTTCAACTCCAACAGATTATGCCTAACTACCCTCACAGTGCAACAGCCTATGGAGTACCCAGCCTTGTGTGCACTCTGCCAATATGTGTGGATTTCAAGTAAAGAGAATGAGAAAACTGAAGATGTTGGGTGCTCTGGAAGAGACTATTGGTGGAAGGTGGCATTGCAGCCCACCTCTACTGGACCCCATATTTATTCAGAAATGGTCCAGAAGTTGCTAATGTGTACAGAGTGTCTATAAAACAAAAGGTAAAATATGCTAACATTCTGAAATGTAAAAATTAAGTGGCAAAAAGAAAGAAAAGGGTATAGTTTCTCTGACTTTGGTGCCTACTCTTCCTGACCTGGTATACTTCATTCCAGTCACACTGCCTCCTCAATCACACCATGAAGGATCCCCCCTCAAGTCCTTCCTGTTCCCTCTGCACAAAATGTTCTCTCACATAGTCTCTGCTAGCTGCTAATGCCCACTGAAAAGTTACCGCCTTGAATAAGGCTTCTCTGACCACTGCATCTGAAATGCAACAACTCCTATCATCTTACTTCACTTGTAGTCATTGCATTTCATATACATACATAATTTTGAATGATATGCATTAATTTTTCTTGTCTGTGTCTCCAGAATATGAATTCCTTGAGGATAATGTGTTTATTGATATTCCCAACACCTAGTACAGGGTGATAGAATTCATTCAACAATTATGTGTTGAATTATTAAAGAAAATAGAACATATGATTTACTGAACGTACTTCAAAGGTAATTCCTACATTCCCTAGAAGATCTGATTTAAGCTATGAGAGAGGAGACTCAGTCTGAAAATCAGGGTTCTGCTCTTGTCTTTTCTTGAATGTCCTTTCTGGTTTTCATTGGTGAACTGTATTCCACAGCCTGGATAGGCTGTACATCTTTGGTGAAGGGGCTGTCTTGTTCTCCTGTCAGGGGTAAGAGAATAGCAAAGAGACCATCACCTAAAAGCCCAAGAAGTCACCCATCACATGACCTGAGGGGTTGGAACAGTTTTTAGGCATTTATCAGTGCTCCCAAGTTCATTATATTATTAACCTCTCTTTTTGTCCACATGGGGAATAGTCATTAAATCCTCATGGCAACACAACTCTGACTTAATAACAAGAGCTAAGAAGGAACCAGATATCGGTTTACAGAGATTCTCTTCGCCACCAATTTGGTTAAAACAGAACTCATTCTCCAAAGCAACAACCACCTGGTTTTGCTGCTTGAATCCCAACCAATCTATTTTAGGTCATACCAGACAATTAATGGCAAATATTAGCATGGTAACAGGAGAGTTTTTTAAAGTTAAGGTTAGAATATCCTTGGAGGCCAACAAGCTTTCCCTGTAACATCGTGTCCACTGAACATAAGAAAAGTACTGAAGGCTATAATATTTTCTTTTTATAATTCCAGACCAAGTTGACAATGATGAAACCAATTTTATCGTGTCCATTGTATTCTGGACTGGGTCTCCCAACTGCAAACACATGTGGGACGGAACTGAATTCTCTGGAAACCCTGGGGAGTGAACCCTCCATTGCATCACATGTTTCCAGGATGAAACTTCACTCCTCTTATCGTCCTCAGCTATAGGCACATTCTTGGATTATGGGATCCCCCCTGTAAGTGGGTTGCCTGTGAAAAATGAGCATCGCTGTCCATTCCACAAATTCACAGCCTTGCCTGACAGCTAACAAGCACCATGGTCAAGGAGTGCAACAGAGTGAAGGCCCAATTACTGCAGAGGAGAGCCTGGTACAAAGGGCTTAAATGCGCTAACAAGCCTTTTCAGAAGGGCAGTGAGCCCCTAATGGCCCACCCCCTGTCAGGGAAGCAGCAAAATTCTGGAAGAGAGCTGCACTAACTACAGTGGCCTATTGATGTCAGTCATGAATCTTTCTTGTTGCAATCAGTCTTTTTGACACAAAAGGGGTGGAGGGTATAGGTAAGAGATGAGCACAGCCATCAGGCAACCCCTGCAAGCATAGCTTCCCATCCATTCTCAAAGGCCTTCAGTGATTCCCACTGTCCTCAGGATAAAATGCCAATTTCCTTCCCCATAATGGTCAGAACAGTCCACTCCCTTACCCTGGAGTTTCTCAGAGGGCAGTTTGTGGGTCCTGGGTACCAAAATTTCCTGGCACTTCCTTCAATGGCAGACTTGCATGCTCCTACCTAAGTTGTTGAATTAGAACTGAGGCGCTGATTAGCAAGCTTCCTGGGTGATACTCAACTGATCCATTCATCTACATATTTGTTCAATCAGTAAGCAATTAGTAAGTGGGCCCTCTATGTCAGGCACTGTGCTGGGGGTTCTGGTGCTGAGGTCAGCAAAAAGCATTTGCTATCTGTCCCTCTGAGAAGCTACCAGGGGGCAGCCATCAATCACCACCCACGTGAGTTTGCACTTAATCACACATGGAGAACATCTGGGGTGCATGCTCAGTGCTGAGAGGCAAACTGACAATGTGGTGTCTGATGGCTCAGCTTTGGAGTCCAGCCTGCTTCTCTGGGCTATGACTTTGTGACCCTGGGCAGGTCATACTTCTCCAAGTCTCAGCATCTTCCTCTATAAAACAGTCCCAAGCCTGTCTTCTTCCTGCTTTTGAGAACAGAGTGACAGAATCCTTGGAAAGCTCTTAGCCCAGTGTCTGCACCTGCTACATGTCAGTAATATGGGCAGGAAGGTGGCAACTGGGGTGGGATTCTTGTTGGTTATGAACTGACCTCAACTCTAGCAATTTCTCTATGTTATGCTTTCTGGTATACTGATGGTTTGAAGAGAAAGTCATTTGGTTCATAGAGTTGCTTCCTTCCTTTCCTTGCAAAACAGCCAATTTTAATCCAAAAAGACCAGGCTCCCCTCGGGAGCTCACTGGGTGGAGACAACTGATTGATGACTTTGGCCAAGTTACTTGTTCCTTAGTCACAGCTCCCTGAGCTCCAAAGAAGTAAACTGGACTAAGAGCCTAGGCCCTTTGATGGCACCAGCTTGTGTGGCCAGACAGGACTGTGATATCCATAACTATTAGTGTTTCATTTAAGAAAGGCATGTTTGCACTAAAAGAGTCTCATGGCAATGATAATGAAGATGCCTGTAGCAAATATTTACACTATGCCACACTTCAGCACTGTTCTAAGCATTTTTTGTATGGTAACTAATTAACCATCTCTATTACCCCAGGAAGTAGATCTATTTTGGGACCATTTCAGAAAAGAAAAAAAAAAAAGGCAACTTTGCTAAGATCATTTTTCGCTGGTACGAAGCAGCAAACTGGCAGTTGGCTTAAGATTCCAGTCTTGACTCCACTCTACACATAGAGAAACTGAGGTCCAGCAAGTAAGAAGAACCCCTCAAGGTCACAGAGCACATTGTTTTGAGAGCCAAATCAGAACTCTCTTCCTCTGACTCTTCCCCAAAACCACATTAGGGTTGTTTGCTCTCCCTCCTTTCACAAAATCTTCGGGCAGCTGTACATACCAGAATTGGCCCTGGGGAGAAAATTTCCCAAAGGAGAAGTTTTAAGGAAGTGGTTCAGCCTTTGACTTAATAGCTATTTTCCAGCACACTGTCCATGTTGCCCTACTGAGGCAGCCAGCTGCCAGTCTGTTTGATCCCTGTTTTGCCACCAGGAAAAGGAAGCTGAACAGAGAACAATGGCCATTTAATCACCTTAAGATCATTGCCAAACACCCAATCATCTGACATGACCATAGTAACACTGTGACAGGTGGCATTTCAGCCTCATCTCAAGGCCCCCAGGATGCAACAGGGAAAAAGAAGACCCCCTCCCCTCCCCTCTCCTCACTGGTCAACATTTGCTGAGCCTCTGCTGTGTGTCAGGGGACTCAGCGATACATCACAGCCTGGAGCTGCTCCTAGCTTGGATGGATACACAGGTGACTGCAACACTGTGTGGCAAGAGTCATAGCCACAGGTGAGCAAGCGCTGTGGCAGCACAGAAGAAGAGACAGGTGTTGGGGGGGGTAGTTTCAGAAAGGATTTATATTCCATCTAGGACTAGGACTCGAAGGATCAGCTTGGGTAAGGTGAGGTCAACAGAGCCAGCTGAAGTAGAGAGCTTCCAGCCCCAGAAGCAGATCAGAAAGTCATGTGTGCCCTCTCCCCCTCCCTAAGGGATGACCAGCCTCTCCTCCCATCACAGATGAAGGATGCAAATACCCAGTGGGCCACATCAGGCCACCACCAGAAGGGTTTAATGATAGGGAACAGGAGAGAGGAACAGATGGCTGGCCAACACAACCCACTTCTTCAGCCCAAGGCATTCTTGTATTGTACTTAGATTCACAGAAGCATAAAAGAGGCAATTTGGATTTGACCTCAGAGGTTACTCTTTTACGCTGGGAAGTAACGATTGGGCCTAGTAGAAATAACAATCCTTTAAATTTGCCTAACATTATATAGTCACACTTCATTTCATCTGGCTAGTACCTGAAGATGTAATCAGTGTTCACACTCACCTCTGTGATTGCCCAAAGTAATCCTCTGTGTAATGTGTGTCAGCCACTCATCCAGCCAGGTCTTTTCACCCTCATGTTTCAGGGACTGGATGGCCCAGGCTTTTGGGCTTGTCATGTGGGGAACCAAGATGCTGGTCGTTCCACAGTAGAATAAACTGTCCTGAGTCACGAAGGGGATCAAGATAATAGGCAGTCTTAATGAATAGCTCGCATAGCATCTTAGCTCAGCAGAACACAACAGCGATGACAAGAAATGTCTCATCTCCAAACACAGATGTGGAGTCCAGCAAAAAGCAGGGAGCTCAGGGGACATGCTTGACTGAGAAAGGGAAAAATAGTGTGACTGGAGAAAATGTCCAATTGCCCTAAACTTGGTGAATGATACTGCTCACACAGTTGGAGCTCTGTATAGGGATGGGGACCCACGGGGTCTCTGGAGAAAGGGAGGGGGCTCCAGGCAAGTAGGCCTTCAAGGCCGTTTGCCATGCATCCCTCTGGAACTTGATGGCTAGAGCAGACTGTTAGCTGATTCTGAATCATCAAGGTAAAAGCTAGGCTGAAGTGATAGAGGGTGTGGTGAGTCAGCTCAGAGTGGTCTTAAAAAAATTTCCTCAAAACACTTGTGTGGAGGGCTGATGGGATGCCAAAAGACCTGTTGGTTTCCATCAAAATGCTGCAATCACTTCTTGCCTAGAGCGTTCTGGTGAACACAATAATCTGCAATACCCCTCCACCTGAAGTTAGGTGTCAGTGCTTCAGCCAACGGTACATTACTGAAGTCAGAATGGAGTGTGCTTGTCTACTGAGACTTGTCCTCTTGCCTTCTGGTGACTCACCATGGGAAGAACATGTCCTAACAGTAACAAACCAGGATCTAGACCCCAGAATGAATGAGGAATAGCCATGAACCAAACTCACAGCCTGGAACCCAGAAGTGTCCACAGACTGAGATGAACCCATCAACCCAGCACAGTCTCCATCAACAGAACCACAGCTTACCTCTAATACTCATGGCCAGGACAAAACTGGCTTTAACCACTGTGTTTTGGAACCATGTTATGCAATTTTATCCACAAAGGTTGATCTGAAAACACTCAGAAGTGCCCAGGACAGAAAGGCTCAGCTGTGAATAGCAGCCAGCATGAGAGGAAATTATTGCCAAGTCTTCCAGATGATGAGGATCTCTGCAATCCTACTTCTTCTCTGGCCCCAACTCACCCCTCCTGATGCTACTCAGGTCCTTCAACAGCTAATGGAAGAAGGAGGAGAGATGGAAGAATGTGATGGTCAGTTTTATGTGTCAACTCAAAACCTAATCTAGGAGTCACTAAGTACCCCAAAACAGATGAGTGGAACAAGAAGCTGCAGAAATACTACTCAGCAATCAAAAATTATAATTAAAAACAAACAAAGAAAAAAACCAAAACAATAAATTCATGCCATTTGAAGCAATATGGATGGAGCTGGATGGGCTCATGCTAAACCAAATAAGCCTGAAAGAGAAAGATAAATGCCAGATGGTGTCACTTTGAAGTGGAATACAGAAAAAAAAAAAGGGTTAGACAAAGACAAACTTCAAAACCAACCCTTGAAAGCTGACCATAGATCTGTGGTTTCATGGGCAGGGGGAGGAGGGTTAAGAAGGGAGGTCTCTAAGTGGACTCTGGTGGAGGACAACAAGTGCTTCAATGATGGAAGTACTGGGATGACTACACCCAAGGATTGGGGGTGGATCCCATACTATCAAAACACTAGGAAGGATGTCAAAGAATGGTACTGCAGTAAAAATAAACAAAAAATACAGTCTTGGGGTCATTGTGAAGGCATTTTGTAGATTTGACTCAAGTTCAGAATCACTTGACTTTAAGAAAACCACCCTAGGGAATTCATTCTGGTGGGCCCAATTCTGTCAGTGAATGACTGGCATTCAGGCTTCCCTGAAAGAGGAATTATGCCCACAGAGAGCATTCACACCACTAGGTCCACCCTAGCCTTTTTGACAACTAGTCCTGTGGATCTTGACCTTGTCTAGCCAACACCAGTCACAGAAGCGAATGCTGTGTGCTGTGAGCCTCATCGCACATACCCATGACTGTTCCTCTAATCAAGCTCGAACTGAAATCGTCTTGGTATGTGGAAATGGGGTGCTGCTGCAACAATTACCCACAGTTATTGAAGGGTCTTTGGCAGTGGATAGTGTTCAGAGAATGGAAGCGTATCCCAGAACATGATGGGAAAAGGCAAGACTGTCTTGAACACACTTTAGCAGAAATATGGATGTTAAAGACTCTGCCAGTGAGGGTCTTGAGGGAAGTGAGGAGCAAGGCTAGGAAGTTATATCATCTCAGAGAACACTTAAATCATCACAAACAGACTGTTGGCAGAAATACGCACATGAGAGATGCTCAGGAAGAAATAAAGAAGGGCTGATCGGGAATAGGGCAGGGAGAGCTGCATGATGTTGTGGTGGATGGCTTAGCAGCAGCGTGTGGGGAAGAAAACTGTTAAGGAATGGACTTGGCGGTTCGACTGAGCATTCCAAGAACTGCTGAAAGTGCCGCCTGCTTTCTTGCTATTGATAGGAAAATGCAAGAGGGAAGAGAGAAATTGAGGTAAGAACTGTTGGGCGAAATGACTTGGGGAAAAATCTCAGGCAATTCACCTTGAAAAAAAGTGCTGAAATTGGGGGTTATGCTGACAGGAGAGTGAGTGTGCCCTGGAGAGATGAAGGTGTGACAACAGGAGCAGAGATTGAAGTGAGGAGGAATATGAGCAGCCCCTGAAAACTGGAAAAACCAAGGTTATCCCCTGTAGCTTTCATCAGAAGTACAGTTCTGCTGACCCATTTTTAGACCAGAACTATAAGGTAACAAATCCAGAGCTATAAGCTAATGAGTCTGTGTTGTGTTAAGCCATGATGCTTGTCATGATTTGTTGTAGCTGGTATTGGAAACTAATGAAGAATAAAGAGAATAATCTCTCCCTTTTCTGATTTCCAACTCTAAACACAGGTTGAAATGTTGAGTATACTCAGACCAAACATTCTAATTAAACTGAGGCTCTCTTAGGGGCTAAGGTGACCAGAGGACATCTTATGCTCCATGCATGAGAAGAGAAATATGGGACTATTAGTATAAAGAATAAGGGATAACCTGGATGCCCAAACTTGCATGCTCTAAATGAGTCCTGCCTTTACCAAATAAAGACAAAGAATTTTCTTAGTGTCTAAGATACTTAATAGAGTAATGTGCACAGAGAGAAGAAGAGAAAGGATAGTTTCCCAACAAAATACCCAAAGTCACCCATCCCCTTGTGGTAAATGCCCAGCCAAACAGGGTTAGTCCAAAATGGGGAACTATAGAAAAGGATGAAAGGTGCCAGGCAAATTTGGGGTGCAAGGAGCAAAAGTAAAGCACACATCAAGATATAGGCTGCCATTGTCAGCCTTCCCATGTGCTTCTCACCCACTTCTCTTCCAAGTGTCTCTACATGTCTTGACTCCATGTCTCTTCCTGGCCCCCAAGTCCCTGGTAAAAGTCCAAAGCTGATAAATGAGCATAGCCCCCTTCACATGTCTCTGTTCCACAGGTCTCCCCAAGGCTTCTCTCCTCCTCTCACCGCTGGGCTCCACCCTTCATTAGTGGGAAGGGAACCTGACCTCCCTTGCTGTGGAGATTGTTCTCTGCAACATTCTTCTCTGAAGCAGGAGCTCCTGGTTAGTGCCTCAGGAGAACGGGACCCACCCCAAAGAGGAAGCTTAAAGAGGCAAAAGTGGTTGTTGTAGATGGCTGCCTGCTCTTTCCAGGAGACATACAAGCATGCAGGTACAGATCCACTCAGATGTGTGGATCTGAGTCCAATGGGACTGGCACGACTCTGGGGCTTGGTGGCTGGGCACAGCAGTTCTGCAGGGGGTGATACTACCACTGGGCTAGGGGCAGATCTCACCAGAGAGGAACTTCAAGTGGCCAACTAATGGCTTCCAGACACTGCGCCCATCACCTAGCTCTTTGCTCTGCTGACTTACCATCTTTCTTCCAAATGACCCTTCTGTCTTTATCACCCTCTCTGGGCCCTCTCACTACACCCCTATGGGGAGATGAGTCTCAGGGATTCCCTCTAACCCCAGAGTATCAGGGAAATAACTTAGAGTCATTCCCATGCACAAACCTTAGTCCTGGTAGGTTCTGCTAAATATGAAAGAAGACACATACTGTGGGCTGTTGTGTCACAATAAGGTGGGAGGCTGAGGGCTTCCATGACTGGACAGGGCTGGCTCCACACCCAAGCTCTGCCATTTCCCTGGGAAGCATCTTCAAGAGACTGAGTTTCTTTCAACCTGGGTACCCTGTCTACAAGGTTCATACGACCTACCTCCCCAGGCTTTCATGAAGGTTAGAGAGGGG
Organism: Uropsilus gracilis; assembly: GCA_004024945.1. Lineage (NCBI taxonomy): Eukaryota > Metazoa > Chordata > Mammalia > Eulipotyphla > Talpidae > Uropsilus > Uropsilus gracilis. The sequence continues at coordinate 36,597 of PVHY01004139.1, forward strand.
AGAACACTGTGTAAGCAGTATATGTGCCATAGACAGTTAAAACAGCAATGACAATAAATGTTAAGATACAGCTGAGCCCACCCACACCCATACCTGTGCCACCCTCGACCTGCATTTGCAATGCTCCCTCCCAGAGTCCTCAGGGGTCTCAGACACATACCCCAGCCTTGTGCCCAGTTAGCACAGAATACCCTTCCTAGATGTCCCCCGGCCATAAACAGTTAATACGATTACTGCTTTTAGCCAAATTTGTAATAGCTTCTTCTCTTTAATCACTTTGAAAGCGTTTCAAATTCCTTTGCTACGTGACTGAAATCAAAGTGGCACCTGTGAAGGCAGAAGGCCTGGCTGCCAGTGTGAGGTGGAGATGTAAAACAGTCAGGCTTTGATGGAGAGAAATTATGTCTTTCTTAATTCCTTTTACCCTATAATTACCAGGCACGACCACGTGGGTTAACAGCAAAAATAACTTGCACATCAAGACTTTGTCTACAGAAACCTGGTTTGAGTCCTCACAGAAGACCCTCAGGGTGAGTTCTGGAGCAGCCCCCGCCTCAGACAACAGCACAGTGAGACTCCTACCTGCCTCACCAGCTTGGAGGACATAGAAACCTCTCCCCACCCAACACAGGCAATCTGATGACACATCTCTACCTCTTACTCCACCCCTCCCTCCCTTCACCTCTTTACCCCTCCATCCTTCTACCTTCCCACCCTTTTACCCCTCCACCCCTCTCTCCCTCCACTCCTCCACCCCTTGGCTGGGACAGACTCCTCCTTCTCATCCATTCCTGGCCTGACATCCCTCCTCTCTTCCTCCTCACTAAGCCTCACCCACAGATTCTTTTGCACAGACAGCCCCTTTTCCTTTCCTTTGACCTCTAGACACTGAACTCCCTGGGGTCTCTGCAGCTTCATTCTTCTCATTGCTTTCTTCCCTCCTTCATCTCTTCACTCCCCTTGTCTCAGAGATCACACCCCCCTGAAGGTCATCAAAACAGTACCTCTCAGTCACCAATACCTCTCAGTCACCCCTCAGATCCTTCTGCTGGTCTGTGACTGGTCAGGGCTATTGGCTACTTGCTCTCTGTCTCTCTGTCTCTCTCTCTCCCTGTCTCACCCGCTCCCTCTCTCCCCATCCCTCTCAGCAGAGCTGGCATTCTAGGTAGACAGGAAATTGCAGGAACTCTGGTGTCAGATGAATCTGAGTCCAGATCCTGCTGTGAATCTTCAGTTTTTTTTACTTTGGCCAAGTTGCTTCCATGTTCTTAACTATAAAACAGCAGTGGTAAGTCCTCCCACCAAGTGTGGTTTCTGAGAACTAATGTGTGAATATGGTCAACACATGTTCCCCTTTATCTGCTACCCCTGCACAGGTTCAGGCTACGTAGCAACCACCTTTGAACAGGCTCTGAACAGGTTTCCTCTGCCCCCACACTCCCCTTCCTACCCAACTGACACCCCACTTCCAGAAACTTATGCAAACCCATGTCTCACCCAGCCCCTGGCTCTTAGCCCTTTGGCAGCTGCCTGTGGCTTAGGCCCTGAAGCCCAAAGCAGCAGCAGCATTAGCAGCACAGGAAGAAGGCTGCCCTTGGATGCACGCAACTCATTCCAGATTCTTATTTCCCCACTAATTTGCAGTTCAGATTTTGGGTCTCCATTTCAACTATTTTATGGTACTCTTCTCTCTTACCCCCAAACCTCCTTTGAGTTAAGCCTGTTTTACTTGCTGGTGCCACCTCAGGTGCTGTAACTGGGAGTGTGAATGGGTTTCAGCCTGGACTTGCTTTCTTACCTGCTCTGGGATTATTGTGGGACTTAAATGACTAAACTCTGACAGCCCCTACTATGGTGTAAACACACAGTAGGTGATTAAGAGATGTGGCTGTCTTTCTCTCTTTCTCACTTCAATCCCCTTGCTACCTAATTCCAAACAGATAATTCGTAATCAGTCTCTCTGTGTGAATACTCTGTGATTTTGTTTGTCCACCTACTTCTTAATTTATGCCTAGTCTTATTCTTTTTTCTTTCTGAAATCAAATGATGAGTTAAACTGTATGCCAACATTTAGGGGGTATCAGCTCACAGATGGCAAGCATTGCAGGACAGCACTGTACAACATGGAAAAATGTCTCCCATCCTGGGGAGGTGGGTAGCATCATCACATCCTCCCTTCATTATTAAGGTGTTTTTTTTTTTAATCTTTAATGAAATCTCTGGGCAAAGAAGCAGTAAAGGTAAACACACAGGTGATAAATTCCATTGATGAAGGCAAATAGATCCTAACTATTCACCTCCAGCCTCCTGGTGGTGAGAATCCCAGTAGAACAGTGGGGATGAGGTCCTAGATTAAAATCTGTATGTAAATCTTAGTGGGGGAGGCCCCTGTGGGCCAAAATCCCTGCTGGGAACAAGGTGGTGGTTGAGAGGTGAGGACCTGTGTTGGATTTGTATTGCTTGATTCACTAAGAAATATATTTGCACCTCTTATTTTCTCTGAATTTATATGCTAACTTATACTGTTCACCATTTAATGCCATGTACCCAAAGCTGGAGAAGGAAATGTTTCTGGTTCTTGCTTTTTCTTTTTTCTGAGCAAAACCTCTTTTTGAGTTAAGCCTGTTTTACTTGCCTGTGCCACCTCAGTCACTGTAACTGGGAGTGTGAATGGGTTTCAGCCTGGACTTGCTTTCCTACCTGCTCTGGGCACATTGCACTCCTCTGTCCAGGACACCCCCCACGCTGTCCACTAAGCCTTTCCACTCCCTTCTCTCTGCCCACAGCATGCTGCCCAGACCTGCATTTCTGTATTCTGCCACTCACCCTGTTTTTCCCTACTGCCACTCACCCTGTTTTTCCCTATTGGACTTCAAAGTGTCTTTTTAAAAAAATGTATGACTAAATAGCTGTAATAGGAAAGGCACCATCTTAGTCATCTTGAAGTGTGCAGTTTGGTGGCAGTCAGTGCCCTCACTATGCAATCATCACCATCTTCCATCTTCCAGAAATTTCTTCTCCCTGAACTGAATGAACTCTGTCCTCATTAAACACAAAACTCCCTTCTCAGAGAAGCACATCACAGTTACTCAGATGGGCACATTATCTGGGCTCAAACATAAGATACAATGCTTAGAGTTGTACCAGCTTAAAAGCAAGTGGCTCTGGAAGTATTGCATGAGTGGTCAGTTTAAAGGGCCCATTTGCATGCGCCACCTACCACCAGGTGGCTCATCAGAGGTCACAGAGCTCACCCGCAGACCTGAGCTCAGGCCTGTGAGATTCGGGATCCAGATGGGTTAGTGTGATTCATCTGCATCCCTCTGCACCTAGCTCCTTTGCTGGAGGGACGAGTTTGGATGAGTGCTTTCCCATACTGTTCATTCTCCTTGGGAAGGCAGGCAGAGGTAAAATGGAACTGGATTTGAGCTGTAAAAAGTGTGGACAGGACCACCAAATCTGCCACATATACCTGGAGCACAGAAGAAACTCCTTGCTTTTACTCCTTAAAACACGAGTAGATTCCGACTGAGCTGGGGAGGCAGTGTGTGTGGGAGCTCAGAGTGGGGCTTGTAACATGAGGCCTTGTGATCTCGTGGGGAGGCAGGGAGAGGACAGGTTTCCTAGCCTGCTGCCCATGAGATATTGAGATATCAAGGCAGATTACTGGGGACGATAATACCTGAACCCCCCCCCCCCACTAGGGTGTCAGACACATTACTTTCCTATCAGCACCTGTGGGCAAAAATCATCAGTTCCATTGTGCCTTTGAGATTCCCTTTCAAACCCTCCTTAACGAAGAGGACAAAAATGGGCAAGAAATTGCTTTTTCCTCTTCCTCCTACTCCATACAGATTCTGATATGGACCATGGACCAACTCATCTTCTTCCAGGTTTTAATATCCAGGACACCAACGAGAAAGTGCTCAATTAAAATAATGAACTTGCAGTTGAACTCTAACTCCCCCAAATATTACAGGATTTGAAGGATGTTTGAGGATGACCTGGTCTGATGTGGCTCTGAAAGGTGATTGGAGATAGAGATGGAGCCACATGGAAGTGAGTCAACCCCACATGTGTAAGATTCGTGACCCAGTCAAAGCGGAGCTGAGCTGCAAAGTGCCCTACTTTCAATCAGGTTCTTGCTCACATTCTTTGGCACTTGGACCTGGGCAGACCCGTGGGCTCAGAAACAAACTGCCTGAGATCGGCTGAGTGGACACCTTTGGCAGTGCTGTAAGTCCTCATTGAAGTGCCCATATAAATCACACTCCTCGACAAGCATGCAACCTATGGGAAAAATCCATCCCGACTCTTGAACTCCCATTTTGTAGTCTTCAAAAAATTATTGAGAAAATCAAAACACTATGTTTCGGTGTGCTCTTCAAGACTCACCACAGTTCAAATGGTTTCCATAAATCCAGAATGCGAAAGGCATTTTTCAAAGGCTTACTGTTCCCCAAATGACAATAACGCCATATTGACTGACTTCCAGGGAGCTCTGGGAGTTGGGGAGAACCAGTCAAGCAGCAAGATCTTTAACTGAAAAAAAAAAGTTGGTGAACTTGACAGTTTTGTTAAAGTTCACAGCATTTTCCTGTTTTGACAGCAATTTTGCAGGTCCCCCTGCCTCTGGGTGTTGGGGAACACCCTCCTCTGAGCTCTGGCTTTGGAATCACCCTTGTCAGTCTGCCCTCTACTCAACCGCCAGAGTGGGCTTTCTCAAACACCAAGTGAACCTTACTTATTTTTTTTATAATTTTTTAATTTATATATATTTCACATCATTTCAGTCCCTGGGGGTCACCCACCGCCTCCCCTTCCCACCCGCTCCAGCTGGTCCCCATTTTCCCCTTGTGCAGTTTCATTTGGTTGACCATATATTAGTGAAACCATTTGGTTTCTGTCCCTTTCTATCTGACTCGTTTCTGCTAGAATGATTTCTTCTAGGTACATCCAGGTTTCCATAAATTCGTCAAATTTGTCATTTTTAATTGATGAGTAATACTCCATTGTGTGTATGTACCACATCTTTTCCATCCAGTCATCTGTTCTGGGGCATTTGGGTTGTTAATATGTCCTTGCAATTATAACCTTACTTATTGCTCAAAAGTTTACAGCAGCTCCTCTCAGCACATTCTTCGAAGGAGACTGTGCAGCTTCTACAGAATTCCTGCCCCCATTCCCATGCTCCCAAGCCAGCGGAGAATAAGTTCTGCAATATGAGGTTCTAAGAATCATTATAGACGCAGATGTGCCTATATTCATTCAAGAAATATTTCTAAAGTAGCTACTATATACCAGACCTAAAATTCAGCCATTTAAAAACAGACAAAAATGTATGCCCTTGGAGCTTATTATATTCTAGAGAGGAAAGAAAATAAATCAGATAAAATATATTGTACATCAGTTAGTGACCTGCCAAATAAACATCAGTTTCGGTAGGGTGGGTGGAAGCAAGACCATACACACGCACGCGCGCACACACACACACACACGCACACATTGTTATATTCCCTGGGGTTCTCCCATCACCATATCTCCCATGGACTATCATCTTGATCTCTTGTGCTCATCTCTTCCCCGATTTCCCTCTCCCTCCCTCTCCTTCCCTAGCTGTATGCTTTAGTTTGTTGTCAGCCTTGTTGGTTTTGACTTTTTCTTGACCTTTTGCTTGTTTTTCCTATATCCCATCGATAAATGAGACCATCTGGTTTTTGTCTCTTTCTTTCTGGTTTATTTCCGCTAGTATGATTCCTTCTAAGTCCATCCATGTTATCACAAATGCGTCATATTTGTCTTTTTTTTTTTTGATTGTTGATAATAACAGGGTTTCTTAATAGCATGGAGGAATGAACTATGGGGAATGAAGAGACATGGAAATTCCCAGAGAGGCCAAGGGACTTGCCTGCGGCCACTATTAAGTACCTGACCTGCTACCTAAGTGGGGGGTGTCCTGGAAGTATCAAAATAAGAAGATAAACTTGAACCTTGGGGGTAGAGAAACCTGCATTTAAATCTTCATCTTGCTTTTTGCTAGCTGAGTGGCCACCTACATGGTTATATAACAATTCTGAGCCTCAGTTTTCCTGCCCAGAAGATGGGAATGCTAACAGTACCATGTTCTGGGGAGGCCGTGACCAGTACAGAAAGTCACATCTGCATCACTCCCACTACTGTATCAGGCATATGGTGGGTGTGGATGTTCCATGATGTGAGCTCTTGTCACTGCTGTGATGACCCCAGAACTGACTGCCGGCTGGGCCACAGACCCGCCGAGGTGTCAAGTCGTCATCCCTATCTGTCTGTCTCTGTCTGTGTTCTCCCTCTCTTTCTCTCTCTCTGTCACTGTGTATCTCGGTGCATTGGTGGTTTTATGTGTGCTAGGGTCTCTGTTTTGACACTGTGTTTCTTGTTGTGAGTCTCCCTGTGTGTCCACCTCTGACTGAGACTGTTGGAAGCATGTGTGTTTTTCTAAATCTCTTTGTCTCTAGGTGTCTCTGCCTCTCACCTTTTTGGTATCTCTCTTGCTCATCCTCCCTCAGCCTCATCATTTCTCTCCATCCCTCCTCTTTTCCTTTCTCTTGTCTCTGTCTCTAGAGTACTCCATGTGTTTCTTGGTCTATCTGTCTCTGCCTCTCTCACTTGCTCTTCTCCTCAAAACCAGGAGTGACCTGGTTGACTCTCACAGTTCATTACAGGGAAAGCATTGAACAATCATTCTTTGTTCATGCAAAGACCTCGACAGCTGGAGCAAACAATGAGAAATTCAGAATTAATTGGGTGCTGATTATTTGCCAGGGTAAAAAAAAAGTGGTGGTATATATGAAACAAAAGACAACCTAGCAACAGTGAAAGCCTCAGCACGTAGCAACAGAAGCCATCCTAGTAAAGCATGACAGTGCCCCTCAGAGCTGTGGCCACTTGCTGCATACCAAGAAGAAAGCTAGCCAACATTAGTTCTGCCCAGGAACCAAGAAAGCCCATTCTGGGGTACTTGGGGACCCCCCAAAACCAGCCAAAGCTTCCAAGAACCTCTGTTATAAGGACTCTCGAGATCTAAACTCCTCGACCCATGATTAGACCTCATGTGAGCTCATCATCCATTAAAAAAAAAAATACTCATCAGTACCTACTGGAGCTGGGAAGGTGAACTTGACCCAAACACAATGCTGTGTACAAAGAACACTCAGTCTGGTTAGGAGAGGAGAGCAAATGACAGGAGAGCATGTAATCCAAGGTCTTCAGCCCCAGGCACTGCAAGTCCAGAGCATCTGTCCCTATGTCTACATCCCAAAGTGACTCTGGCCAGAGTCTGGAAAGATGGAAAGTTTATCAGGTTGGTTCAGAGAACACCAAGAAGTAAGGGTCAAGATGGTTCCTCCTACAGTTAAATTAGGACTACTATGTGACCCAGCATTTGTATGCACACTGAAAACAGGGACTTAGACTCTGTGCACAAATATTGAGAGTAATGCTTCTAACAATAGCCAAAAGGTAGAGACAACCTAGATGTCCTTCAGTGAACAAATGCATAAACAAAATGTGGTGCTATTCTTGGTGGAATATTATTCAGTTACAAAAAAGGAATGAGGTGCTGGTACATAATACAATGTGACTGAATTTCTTAAATATGCTGTGTGAAAAAGGCCAGACACAAAGTATACATATTGAGTGAACCCATTTACATGACCAGAAAGGTAGTTCCATGGAGACAGAATGTCAACTAGTGGTTACTAAGGGCAGGAGTCAGGAGAAGTGACAGCTACTGGTGTGGTGTTTGCTTAGGGGGGTGATGAAAATGTCTTGGAAGTAGTTAGAGATGGAGCACAATATAAATGTCCTAGATGCCATGAAATTAAACATTTTGTAATGGTCAATCTTTTCATGGTAAATTCTTTCTGGGGCTGGTGGCCCAAAGGCTGGAAGAGAACAGCAGAGGCAGGAGGTTGATATGAAAGGGAATGTTTCAAAGGAGAGTCAAGTGACAGGCACATATGATAGATGAACTCAAACTGCTCCATAGGAATGGCGTTAGGACCCAGAAACTCCCATCAGAGGCCTTGGTCAGAATGGATACCTCTGTGATCTGCCTCAGGGGTCTTAGCCAGCTCTATACTCTATTTCCCCAAAGTCCTGGCTTCAGCCCCACAGGAGAAAATTGAGGAATGGAAGCACATTCCTGGGTTTCCTTGTATCTCCATATCCAGGCTGCTCTGGGAAGTAGGGTGTCAGAGCTGGGGGTGTCCCAGCCTCTTTAGCAGCTCCCCTCAGGAGGAGGAGTGTCTGTCTCAGAGATTTCCCTCAAGGACCTGGGTCTAGAGTCTGTGTTTTAAAGTGTTGTTTTAATTAGGACCACTCCCATCCACAGCATTGGATGTGATCTCCGTCTCAGCTGGCACCTTGTCTTTCTTTATTTCTTAGTGACTCAGAAATTCTGCCAGCCACATTTGAGCTTGGATTATTTTTTATAAAGGAAAATGCAAAGCAAGTTGCCAGAGACAAGGAACCTGCCTATTTGGAGAACAGACTACAGAACAGAGGGTAGATCTAGGGCAAACTCAGTGTTTTAAGACAATGGCCCTTGATGCCCTTCCAGCTGGTCCTCACCCATCATGTCTGGCTGTGACCATGGCTGGAACCACTGGAGGTATCTGGCATAGGTAGGTTGAACTTGAAGATGGGCAGGACCAGCAATCAGCCAGGTCTGTCCTCATATCCCAAACTGCAGAATGGCGCACCAGGCAAAAGTACAGGCTGGTGGGTAGGAGCCTGGGACAGGCCAGCTGTGGCTAGTCATGCCAGGACAAGGCATTGGAATGTGACTTAGACTGAACCCTGGAGCTGCAAGCCAAGCTCATCATTGTCAATATCTAAGTGCATCATCCAGCCATCAGTTTCACCATCTATCCATCCACCCATCATTTCATGTGCCCAACCAGCCATTCAGCCATTCTTCCACCAAGTCATTTCCATCCATCCAATTACTAGTCACCAAACTCCCACTGACAGGTAACGGTGTCTTAACAGCAGAAAAGTATACTGGAAGACAAAATGTGAATAGACTAAGACCATGGGACAAGACCCCCTAGTTTTCCAGAAGAGCCAAAACATACCCAGAATTTGAGATCAGACATAACTTAAGAGGCCTGATGAAGTACGGACAGATTTCAGACTTCTCACCCAGATGGGGAGTTGTTCATAAGGTCAGAAGCAGCTTGCAAAGATGGTTCCATGACTGTTTCCCAGAACAGGGGTGAAAGCTCTAAAACCCCTTGTTTCCTGACCTGGGAACAATCCTGGAACAGTGGAGATGAGCCTGCGGTGGAGTGAGTACTGAGTCGAGAGGCTGTGAGACCCGGGCATCACAGGAGAGGGACTTGAGCTAAGAAGCTTGAGGTTCAGGGCTCCCTCTTGCCCACCCCATGGTCACCTCTGAACTTACTGCCCTCACCAGCATCACTGTGCTAGCCTAGACCCCCGCATGGCTTGTGCCCACTGACTCCCAAGAGCAGACAGAGAGCTGTGCTGGCATTGAGTATCCTCAAGATTCAGTAAACTAGGGCTCAATAAGTCTTCGCTGATCTTAGTCTGCAATTAGTCTCAATATCCATAAGGAAATTTCCCTCCTGAAGAGATGCTATGATTGGGAGCAAAGGGACAATTTTCAAATGTGCTCCAAGTGAGGTCAAAGTTCATGGCAACTTGCCAAAGTATTTGGGGAGAAGACAATGTCACACATATCACAGCCTTAGACTTGGTCTCTGACAAGCCGACTCACCACCAAGTTCACTGTAAGCTGTCTGCTTCTTGGTGCCCTGAATGCCAACCCCCACACTAGGAGGGGAGCAGAGCTAGAAACAGAAGCTTGTCTTGGTCATGTGACTTGCCAAAGCCACTTAGTTATCAGTCACTCCACCAAACAGGGGTCTCCTGACTCCATCCTCACTATTTTGATCTTGCCACCTCCTGGGGACAGGTGTGAGCAGAGACACCCAGCAGGGCTCAGCAACTGGGAGGGAGCAGAGGAGAACTAGGTAGGAAGGGGTGAACATTAAACCTACCAGTGGGTCCAATATGACCCCCCACCCCAGGCAAAGACTCGGGTCTGAGAGCCAGGTAGGTGGCCTGCCTGAGTCCAGTCAGCAGCCTCCATCTAGAAGATTCCTGGTCAACATATTCAATATACTAAGTTATAGATGTATCTATTAGACGTTTACCAATATTTCTTCTTTAGTTTCCTCTATGAATTCTCTCTATCTTTCTTTCTTCACAAGACTATGGGAAATGCCTTGTCTGTCCCTCAGATTCTTTCATGATTGAGCACCTGGTGGGCATTCAATACCCACCTGTGAATGTTCCTCTTGCATGGTTTTAAGAGCCAGTCACCAAATATTTTGGCAGCGCTCATGTTTATTTCCACGTAGGTGAATGAAGAATGGCAGCAAAAAAAGAGCCTTCCTTTCAACAATTCTAAGAGACCGAGTCTCACTGAACCTACATGAACTTCACCCCTGGGCCATTCATTTTGGCTTTGGCACTGAAGGTGAACCCCAGTGTTGCCCCTGCAAAAGTGTATAGGATAAAGTCTAGAGACAGAGGGCAAAACTCCCAGCTCTGCCCCAGAGGGGGACACGGACTTCAGACTCCTGAACAGGCACTGGGATGGGGTTAGCACCCCAGGAGCTCAGCCTGCATTGGCCACTGCAGTGGTGGGCTCGAATGGACCTTGAAAGCCAAGCAGGAGCCCCAGGAAGAAGAGTTCCTTGCCAGAACCTTGGGCTCCTCTCTGAACAAAGCCAGACTGGCAGCAGCTCCCTCCCAAACAGCAGAAGGGTAGGCACCATTGATGGCCTAGAGGAAATGGACCTCCCCAAGTCAGGGAGAAGAGAATCCTGCAATTCAGGGAGTTTGAGGGAAAGGATAAGCAAAGGTCACAGAGGAATAAATTATGGAGATTAAAAGAACGTCCAGCCCCATGGCAGCCGGTCTGCACAGCAGCCCCTCGCTTTTCTCTTTAATCATCATGCTCTAATTCTGAGACATAAAATTACAAGCTCATTGATAATGATCAGTGATTTGCCCGAGAAAGCCCAGCCCTAATTAAGAGCAGGAGAAGCTGACACCGCTTTTCAACTTCCCACCAAGGTCCAGCAAGGAAATTACCTGTTTCTGCAGAGCAAATAACAGAGGGGGGTCTGGGCTACCTGATGAACACGTGCTTGACTGAATTAACATGCAAAGAGGGTTGCTCCCAGGCATGGCAATTTGCTGGAAATTGGGGCACGGATGGATGCGCTGGTGAAGGCGCCACACTGGTGGCTGACATGTGACTGACTGCTTCTATGTGGAGAGAGCACAGTGGCAGACCATAGTGTTCCTGGCCATTGCCAGGGTCAGGGGTCAAGGTCAGTGTTCAGTCAGAGTCTCCCCCCACCTCCATATCTAATGAGTATCGAAGCTCAGTCTATGGGGAGGTCAGGAAAGAGGCCAGTATGTGTCCAACGAGAGGTGAGTGTGTGTTCAGGGTCAGAATCGATTGTTCTGTGCCCAGGGCGAGGGAGCAAGTTTCTGTCTTGTTAGCTTCCCTGCTTCTTTCTCATGCTTCCAGGCAGAACCTCTTCTCCCATGTTTCCCTCTTATGCCAGACACAAAAGAAGTTTGAAACAGACTTCTCCGCCTTTGACTATACAAAGGGAACTCTTAAGGGACTTCGAGGCAGAGGCCTGAATAACTTGAGAGTGTTCTCGGGGCAGGTCATGCTGTCCTGCAGTGGTCACCAGGGAGTAGAAGGAGGCAGACTGTGTAGCTTCTGACGGGAGCATCTCCTCTTAGTCCCCCAGCCTACCCAAGGGGACCATCATGTGCTGTACCAAACCCCTGAGACACTTAACAGAGCAGCGTCTGGTCCTGTGAGGTTGCAGCTGGTGAAAACAAGGGATTCTCATGACACTAGCCACACCAGCCCCATGGAGGCCTTTTCAGCAATGGGGTTCTTTTCAGCAATGGGACCCTGGTGATTCAAACCATCCTGGAAACCCAGGAAAGAGTGCTTCACTGAGCATTGGCACACACACACACGCACACACACGCATGCATGCACGCACTCACGCACACACACACACACACCATTTCTGTGAGTCCTGCCTTGTGGTGCCCAACCTGATCCTGCTTGTCCTATCCTCCCAGTTGGTTGACGCTCACCAGACTTTTTCCCAAATGTTCTGTGTTAGCACTAGATGGGTCCCAGCCAAACTGGGAGACTTGGTCACCCTAGATTCTGGAACATGTTTATTCCTCATCTCCCTGTGAACTGGGACTCTCCTGATTCTCTCAATCCCCAGCTACATACCAGGCCCCAGAGAGACCAGCCAAGCAGAATGTTCAAAATCGGGGAGGGGAGTGATAGAGGTACAAGAGTCAGAACTTAGCAGGCTGAGGGCTTGTTTGAGGGGCAGATCTTAGAGCTTAACCCAGGGGATATCTAGGGTTTTTTTCCAACTTGATTTTCATTTGAAAATGATTTTCATTTTATCTGATTGATCTGAGTTATACTAGCTCAGCAATAACTCTGCTAATGTTGGCAACCTCTCAGGAAGCTGGAAATCTCTCCCTAATAAAAACAGTAACAATGGTGACTGTTGTTCTAAAAAGAGTCAGACTGTCTTGAAAGCTTACTACCTTCTGTCCCTGTCAATGCAGTCTTCCATAACTAATACCATAGACTGGGTGCTTTCCAAAGCAGGAATTGATTGCTCGCACTTCACCAGTACATGGGACTCATGCTAAGGATGAGGTCAGCCAGATGTTAGCATCTCCACTTTGGACGTGAGTTAATTTTGAATCAGAGTGGTTCAGTAACTTACTCAAGGCTTTTCTTTAATAATTAATTACATATTGATCTTTAAAAAACACTTATTCTTTCTAAACTATCACTCTTATAGTAAGCCTATCAGTGTCCTGCCCACACCTCTTGATGCTGGTACCTGGGTGTGTGATGAGCATGTACCACCTGGAACCGATGAGGCTCATCAGCCCTCAAGGCTGTCCTTCACAAACTGGCTGGAAACTTGGGAGGAAAACTGCAGCTTCCTATTCTCTGACACAGAACTTTAGAAGCATGTTCTGCACAGTCCTCCGGGCTCCCCAGCTGGACTGAGCAGTAATGAGCACTAGCCTGCTGGCTGATACATACTCAGTCTGCTCCCTGCCCTGCCCACCTCCCCACTCCAATCTGAGATCACTTTCCAGACAAACACTTGTATTGAGTGACCACTTCTGGGGAGATGAAACTAAAGACAACTGAGGAAGAACACAGTTTAGAAATTATGAAAGTCATTCTCAAGCCCAATAAGTATTTTTTAATTAATTTTTTTGTGGGAAGAAAACAAACTATAAATAGGTGTACATATTACAATACCGTGATTACCAATAAGTATTTTTAATGCCTACTGTATTATAGGTGTTGGAAATGAATGATAGGCAAGCTAGACCATATCTGACCTCAGAAAATTTTTAGTCCAGAAGAAATTAAAAAAAAAACAACATATACTTCATTAACTAGAAATAGTCATTGTTACCTTCCCCCTGATATGATAGATAGAAA